>JAKUCV010002269.1:7440-32252 GCA_028386065.3 Turnera subulata | reverse complement strand
AACTTTGCCGAACCAAAATAACATCGATGTTGGGATTTAGAACATCGATGTTTTAGTTACCGTTAGCCCAAAAATTCAAATTTAATGGGCACAACATCGATGTTCTACTTTTAAACATCGATGTTTTAGCCGTTGAGCAGACAACTTTTCAGCACCCACTAAGCATTGTTTAAAGGTGTTTTCTTGGGTGCATTTCAAATGGCTCCATGGCTTTTCAGAGCTACATATTGAGCATTTTCAGCTGTTTTTCACTACCAATCAACTCTCTATTCATTCATCATTCATTGAAAAACAATCATTCAAGTTTAAGAGCCAATTCCTTTGAGATTATTGAGAGTTGCCTTATTAGTGCTTAATTGTAACTCATACCCACTCTTGAGAGAGAGCTTTTGTTTGAGTAATCTTTGTAGTGTTGTTCATACACTGAAAGAGAGGTTTGTTCCCTTGTAGTTACTCATAGGAAGAGTGATTTTCTTTCCTTGAGAGAAGTCTTGAAGTGAGGTATCTTCAAGCAAGTGTGTAGGATTCTTGTGATTAGAATTCCTAGGCTGTAAACGGTTTGTTAAGCACCCGGAAGCTTAACGGTAGATAGTGAACTCTTCAAGTGAACCTTGAAGGACTGGATTAGTCACAAATTAGTTGTGTGTGAACCAGTATAAAAATCTCTTGTGTCCTTCTTTCAATTCCGCATTTTATTTCCTGCAAATATTTTCAGTTTTAGGTCTAAAGCTATTCACCCCCCCCCCCTCTAGCTTAGCCTTTCCGAACTTACAATTGATACAAGGGAACAATCCTCCCTTAAGGTGTATGACTTCAATTAAATCACTTAAACAATGGCTCTCTCAAAGAGTGGATGTGAGCTACAAGTAAGCACTATAAAAGGCAACTCTCAATCCTCAAGGATATTGGCTCATAAAAGTTGGAATGTATGTATGATAATGAATGCTTAAAAAGTGGAGAGTTGATTGATTGTTTAACAGAGGTGCAATAACTCTATTTATATGTCTCAAAACATGTATGACCGTTGTAGAATCAATCTAAAACACCTTTAGACAAAACAGCATGGGGAGTTGAAAAAGGTTTCTGCTCAAAGCGGCACAACATGGATGTTTTTACTGTAAACATCGATGTTTGCCCAGCAAATATGAATTACTGGACTAACGGTCATAAGAACATCGATGTTTACTAGGGGAACATCGATGTTTTTCTAGCAAATTTGAATTATTAAGTCCAGCGGTCACTAAAACATCGATGTTTACCAAGGGAACATCGATGTTTTGGAGCACTGCCAAAACTGTTTAAAACTAATCTTCATGAGAACATCGATGTTTGCTATTTGAACATCGATGTTCTGTGGTTCTACCAAAATGGTTTGAAAGAACTAATTGAGGGAACATCAATGTCTTCCAGTGGAACATCGATGCTTGCTTTTGTTAAAACAATTTTAAATGCAACGGTCACAAGAACATCGATGTTTGGGATACCAACATTTTGTATGTCTTCCCTTGAAAATCTTCTTCTTTTTTCTTTAGTCAACAGAGGATTTATTTGCTTGATTCCCAAAAAAACAGATGCGGTGAGTTTGGAGGATTTTAGGCCAATTTGTCTTATACATGGCATTTACAATATTATTGCCAAGATTCATGCCTGATAACTAAAAGAGGTTATGCAGTCATTAATCAATCCCAATCAATTCGCTTTTGTTGAGGGGAGACAAATCTTGGATTGTGTACTCTCTACTTCTGAGATTGTACACCAGGTTCGGCAGGATAAAAGGAAGGCATTATTGTGGAAAATTGACTTTAGAAAAGCATACAATACAGTATCTTGGGATTTCCTTTTGGAGATGATGTTGGATGTGATTGGGTTTGGGGAGGCTTGAAAAAGATGGATTTGGGGTTGTTTGTGTCAATCATTGATGTCAGTTCTGGTAAATGGGTGTCCATCTAATGAGTCTGTGGCATTTAGAGGGCTTAAACAGGGAGATCCACTCTCTCCTTTTTTTGTTCAACATTGTGGTTGAGGGGCTCAACTGTCTGGTTGACCAGGCTATCCGGAAGGGCTTATACAAGAATTTCGGGTTCACAGTGTATAGGTATCTCTTCTCCAATTCATCGATGACACACTATTTTTTTGCTTGGATGACATGCCTTCTTTATTGAATCTGAAAAGGGTGCTGAGGTGTTTTGAAAACATATCGGGACTTAGCATAAATTTTCAGAAAAGTAGTTTGGTGGGATTAAACTTGTCGGAGCAAAGGACGAATCTTAATGCTGAGAGGCTGACAAGTAAGACTGAATCCTTACCTATCTCTTATCTTGGTCATCAGATTGGCATGAATATGAGGACGATTAAAGTGTGGGATCCAATCATGTCGAGGATTAAAAGTAGACTAGCTAAGTGGAGAGGAAAGTTTCTATCTTTGGGTGGTAGGGTTATTTTGATTAGAGCTGTATTGAGCAATCTACCCATTTATTATTTGTCTTTATACAAGATTCCTCGTGGGGTTGCAAAGAAAATCATAAAGATCCACAGGAATTTTCTGTGGGGAGGTTGTGAAAGGTCCTCCCTTCCTCGTTGGAGAAGACCTTTCAGGACCAGTTTTTTTCTCTACAATCGAAGCTTGAGCATCTTCTTCTTCCTCGCGCCTCATCACCAGCACATAGGGTTCCACTTGGCTCTGCATTCGCTGGTGAATCGGTTTTGATTGGGTCTCCTTCTCTTGCTGTGACAGTTCCGGGCACTTCTCCGGTTGTTCCGCCGAGGCAGACTCAGTTTTGATGAAGGTTGATGCTCCTGTAGACGATCAAGTTCATGTGCATAATTTGGGTATTAGTTTCATTATACCAGGTATTTTGCCTCCGCTAAAGCCTCCTTCTATTGGTGCTGCGAACTTGATTGCTACTGCTGTGAATTCTTTGGTTTATACCTCTGATGTTAAACCTGTTGTGGATGATTTGGTGCCTCAGTTACCGAAGATCAATTTGCCTATGTTTGATGGCATTAACCTTAGGGAATGGATTAGGCATTGTGGGAAGTATTTTGATGTTTGCCATGTTCATGAGTATAAACATGTGGAGTTAGCTGGCATCTATTTAGGTGGCAAGGCAATTGTATGGTTCACTGGATTTTTGGTAGATAAGGGAGTTGTTCCTTGGAAAGAATTTGGTGAGGCTTTTTGTGAGCGATTTGGTGCTAGTGAAACTTTGAATGTTGTTGCTATTGGTGATTCAACTGAAGGAGTGGTGAAAGTAGTGGCATCTGATTTGGAGGAAGTAGATGGTGATCAATTATTACATATCTTGCTTGATGGAAAGCTTGAATTGCTTGGTTTTTTATCCGGGTGGTCCATGCTCGGTTGCCGTTTCAGGTTGTATTCAAGAAGTTGATTTTGCAGTCTATTGGAGAAGATTCTTTGATATGGAGGCTGACATGAAATGTTTTGAGAAGCAGAGGATAGCTATGCAAAAAGAGGGAGAAGATACGCTTGTCATGATTTTGGAACATCGAGTTGAACTAGTTCTTGAAGATCAAACCAATGAGTTCACAAACTGGGAATGTTTAGAAGCACATTGCACCTCTGCATCTTTTGGATTTAATGCAGAAGCTGACTTGAAACAATTTGAGGAGATGATAATGAATTTCCACATAGAGAAGAAAGGCAAGTTTGGCAATGGAATAATTTGTAAAGAGTGGCAGAACTATATTTTTTTATCCAGGAGGAATTTATGGAGTGAATGTGATTGCAGCAAAACTTGAATGGTTACTTGGAGCAAACATGGAGAGTGTTTGAGTATTTGAGTTCAAGTATGTTAGTCTTGTTGTGTTTGGGTTACCTCTAGGGGGTATATTGTATTGTCATTTCTGTGTTTGTGTCTTCAGTGAAGATTTGTTTCTTTTTGGAGTTATGATCGTTTTTTCAGGGAGGGAGTATTGATACGATGCCGTTGTACTCGTATCATTTCTTGTAAGTAGACGACTTGTCTTTCGGTTAGTACATGAGTATAAGTACTACTACCTCAACAGATTGTAAGGCATCATTGATCAATTGGAAATATTATTGTTTTCGGCTCTTGCCTTTTGGCTTGAGATTTCCCTTTTCTTCCTTTCTTGTTCTTTTCCCCTTTCTTGATTTTCTTGTTCTTGTTACGAACCGATCGTAACACTGTTCAAATGAATGTTGAGGTACATTAATATGGAACCCCAGTCAACAGATGCTCCGATCTGGTCGAGGATAGTGACGAATGGTTTTAGGAGAAGGTCTGATAACTCATGGCCGGTTTTTGATGAGGCAGTTGTGTCTTTGATATGGAGGAACATAATAAAATCTGGAGAGGATAATCATGGAGGGGGGCGTGAGGTTGTGTGAAAGAGTTCTACTGAAAGTCAATGATGGAATTTGCTGCAAGTTCTGGACTAATCGATGGTTCTTGGATTGAGTGCTGTGTGATCTACATCCTCGGCTATTCAATATATCCAATAATAAGTTTGCATCAGTGCTGAGAAGCTAAGGGTAGTTAATGGCCACAACGAATGGGTGTTTAATTGGAGAAGAAACCTATTTAATTGGGAAATGAAGGAGGTTACAATTCTCATTAATAGGCTGGAGGATGTGGTATTAAATTCGGATAAGAAAGTTTGTTGGAGGTGGGAGGGTGATGCGAGAGGTGTCTTTTGTGTGAAGTCTGGATATGAATCTATGTGCAGGGGGTTAGGTGTGAGTAGGACTATACCATATGTTTGGCTGGGATGCACTCCATCTAAGGTAGAGTGTTTCATGTGGATGGCTATCAACAATGGGATCGCGGTGAGATTGGTACTTCTTTGTAAGAAGGTTGAGAATGCATGCGCCCTTTCTGCAATGAAGACATTGAGTGTAGAGACCATCTCTTTGGTCACTATAGATTTACATGGAGGGTTTGGAGTAAAGTTTGCGATTGGTTGGGGAGTGAAGTGGTGTATGCCGAACTCTTTAGAAGACATGTTTGTTCAGTGGATGGGGTTAGTAAATTCGGCACGGGCCAGGGCTCCATGGGTGGTTCTTTTCTATACGATAGTTTAGGGCATATGGCTTAAAAGGAACAGGGTAGTATTTGATGCTATTAGGGTGGAGTGGGAGAAGATGTTTGAGTTTGTGATATTCAGGTCTCTTATGTGGTTTAGGGCTATTCAACTGAGTTTTCCCTATGATCTAACTGCTTTACTCTTAAGATAGAAAAGTACTCTTGCTTGGTGTGGGCCTTCTGTCAAATTGAGGCTAGTGTAAAGTGAGTTAGATAGATCTTTATAGTGTCCTGAGCTTGTGCAGCTGAAGGTTTTTATGTGCAGTAGTTGTATGACTAGACTTCTGCTGCTTTGTATACTGCTAAAGGTTTTTGTCATCTTTTCGATGACGCCATTCTGTAATATCTGGTATATGCAATAAATCTTCTTTTTGATCAAAAAAAATTATAGGAAAGGCGGATGTTCGTTGCAGATTATGAATAAAGATTAAAGAGCCCGTTTTTCTTATATCGTTGACCAAAAAACACAAAAAGAAAAAGAGCGAGCCTCTAAAGTAGTAGCCTCAGTATTAATACGATAATAATTAAGCACACTTCTAAGCTCTTGGCACAAAATTCCAAACCCTTTCTAGTTGCCACAAAATTTTTTGATCACCAAGGATTAAGAATAGCTTCTAATCGTTGGACTACAACGTCGATATTTGGCCGATCCTCGGCCTCGTTGCGGCAACACTGCATGATTAAGTTCATGATTGCCACAAATTTGTGCCGTGGCATCCCATCGGCAATCAAATGATGGACTTCTGCCCATAAAACCTGGTAGTCGTTGTCTGCTAGCGCCTCCTCCGGTGTTTCTTTTACCTACAAAATTATGTAAATGTTAGTCTTAGTTTAACGGTTACAAACAAAGTAACAGGTATGCACTAAAATTTTTTTTACCAAAGCTCTAAGGTGTAGATCCACTTCCGGCTCTACAGCCCTTCGTCCGGTCATTAGCTCCAACATGACCATGCCTAGGCAGTGTACATCAAATGGAAGGCCTATCCTTCGGAGTCGCCATTGCCATTCCGGTCCAGCATAATCAGGTGAGCAACCTGATAGGAAACAGGGATAGTAGATGTTCATGTATACAAATAATGATAGGGTTGTAGTTAGTAAGTATACAATTCAGATGTATCACTTCCTTTATCCCCACTCTATTTCTTTACAATACCTTTCATCATCGCAGCATTCCCACGTACTTCTATGGAACATCCAAAGTCAATGACTTTGGGAGTGTTATTCTATGGAACACTTGCATCCAAAAGACAAACATGTAGAAGCTAGGGGCACCCTCATACACTGAAAAGATAAACACGTTGTAGGCATGCTCATGCATCATTTACATGTAGAATATGGATTTCTTGGTAGAGTAGACTTGGTTAAGGATAAATGTTCAAGGAAGGTGACAACACCATACATTCATCACTTGATGTAGACTCACATTTCCTACAGTTGATGGCTGGAGGGGCAAGGCATGCCTGAACCTTTAGACGACACCGTCTGTAGAATGACGGGCATGCCATGCCCCACCGCTGAGATGTAGATCACCAATAGACTCTAGGGGCACGGAAACTCCTAGCTTCTGATGTTAGTGTTTGATTTTAGGCATTCTTAATGAGGTGTGGGGTTCATCTTTTTGTGAAATGATGTAAGGGGCATCTTACCCCGCGTTGGTTGATTGATTTCCAGGGGCATGCTATACCTCACCTTCGATGATGCTGGGGCATTATGCCCTACCTTGAGAAGAAAAATCGAGCCAAGGGCACGATGTGCCCACGTCTAGGCAAGGGGCACGGTATACCCACTTCTTTTTGAGCCCTCTAAAGAACCCAGAGACACGTGAGGAATGAGCCATAGACAACCCATCAAACCTGGTCAGATGACATAGGGGCCTGTGATCCAGACCACCTAGCGGTAAAATGACACCCGTCCTCTAAGCCTGGAAAACGGTTGTGAATGAACTCCTAACAGAACTTGCCGCGAGATAGACTATCTCCAAACAGAGATACAGATGATATTTAAGAGGAATAGATCTTGAAGTCGTATGGGTCGCCAGGGGCATCTAGATGAGAGTAGAACCGATGAGAGTCGCCAGGGGCAGGTGCCCCTAAGATAGAAGTAGGATTGTTGAGAATCGTTAGGAGCAGATACCCTGGAGTAGAGTGGATGAAGATGTTGAGGGTAGATATCCCAGGGATGTTGTCCCGACGTAGAGGAGCACCGAGACGACGTAGACGAACCACGGGATGATTCCCGTTAGCTCTTGGGACCAGGAAAATCCCAAGACTCCTGAGATGAGATGAATTCCCCATGGGAGGTAGACAATATCCCTAGCTAACACAGGTGAGATGATCCTTGTTAGGGACTTGTAGACGAAATCCCCACGGGAGGTAGACAATATCCCTAGTTAACATAGGTGAGATTATCCTTTGTTAATGACTTTTGGGACCAGGAAAATCCCGAAAGAAACCCCTCAGTAGATGAATTCCCCACGGGAGGTAGACAATATCCCTAGTTAACATAGGTGAGATTATCCTTTGTTAATGACTTTTGGGACCAGGAAAATCCCGAAAGAAACCCCACAGTAGATGAATTCCCCAGGGAGGTAGACAATATCCCTAGTTAACATAGGTGAGACGATCCTTTGTTAATGACTTCTGGGACCAGAAAAATCCCGAAATAAATCCCTTAGTAGATGAATTCCCCACGGGAGGTTGACAATATCCCTAGTTAACATAGGTGAGATGATCCTTTGTTAATGACTTTTGGGACCCTCAGTAGAAGAATTCCCCACGGGAGGTAGACAATATCTCTAGTTAACATAGGTGAGATGATCCTTTGTTAATGACTTTTAGGACTAGGAAAATCCCAAAAGAAACCTCGGGATGAGATGATTCTCGAGGTAGAGCATGTGATTCTCCAACCATTGGTCCACAACACTCACATCATTATCCAAATTTGGTTGTTCCTTCCTTGCGTTGCTTCGTCCTTAAAATTTTAAAGACTCACCAACGAGGGGCGTCTGTGAACACCCAAATTTGACCCATGAGAATTATATTGAGATTAGACTCCAGACATATTTGAATCATAAGATTGATGAGTTAGTCTTGGGTTGAAGCATGGATGGGGTTCAATTTTAATAGAATTTATACGTTATAGTAATTAAGACTTTTATATGCCTAGGATTTAATGAGGCGATTTAATCATAGGATATGTTAAGGACTAAATTGCTAAAATGTATTTTATCTCATTAAATTTGAGCTTGTTTAGTTATTGAACCCAATTATATTTATTTTTGAACTTTCTTTTCAGAGTTGCACAGCCCACTAACACCTGTTCGTTGCCGACGATAAGGCGATTACAGCAATGCAGAATATGAATAAAGATTAAAGAGCCCGTGTTTTTTATATCGTTGACCAAAAAACACAAAAATAAACAGAGCGAGCCTCCAAAGTAGTAGCCTCAGTATTAATACGCTAATAATTAAGCACACTTCTAAGCCCTTTGCACAAAATTCTAAACCCTTTCTAGTTGCTACAAAAGTTTCTGATCACCAAGGATTAAGAATAGCTTCTAATCGTTGGACTACAACGTCGATATTTGGCCGATCCTCGGCCTCGTTGCGGCAACACTGCATGATTAAGTTCATCATTGCCACAAATTTGTGCCGTGGCATCCCATCGGCAATCAAATGATGGACTTATGCCCACAAAACCTGGTAGTCGTTGTCTGCTAGCGCCTCCTCCGGTGTTTCTTTTACCTACAAAATTATGTAAATGTTAGTCTTAGTTTAACGGTTATAAATAAAGTAACAGGTATGCACTAAAATCATTTTTACCAAAGCTCTAAGGTGTAGATCCACTTCCGGCTCTACAGCCCTTCGTCCGGTCATTAGCTCCAACATGACCATGCCTAGGCAGTGTACATCAAATGGAAGGCCTATCCTTCCGAGTCGCCATTGCCATTCCGGTCCAGCATATTCAGGTGTGTAACCTGATAGGAAATAGGGATAGTAGATGTTCATGTATACAAATAATGATAGAGTTGCAGTTCACAAGTATACAATTCAGATGTATCACTTCCTTTATCCTCACTCTATTTCTTTACAATACCTCTCATCATTGCAGCGTTCCCACGTACTTCTATCGAACATCCAAAGTCAATGACTTTGGGAGTGTTATTATGACCAAGCATAATATTCTCAGGTTTGATGTCACTGTGCAAAATGGGGGGCAGCATGCCATGTAAGTACTGCAGTACCAAGGCAACATCAAGTGCTATTTGCACCCTGGTGTGGTTAGGAGGCAGGGAAGTTAAGTCTGGAGGAGGAAGCAACAATACACTTCAATATAGATTTCATGAATAAGAAATAGAAGTAATATGGTAAAAGTGGGGTAGGGGGCTTACGGTCAAGTAAGCGACGGTTAGGAATATATTCAGTCAGTATCGCCCTCTTTCCACACCAAGCTCCATAGCCGATCAATCTCACAATATTGGGGTGTTTGATTTGGTTGATTTTGTTGTGGAGCCGCACCTCCCTAGTAAATTGCTCATCAATACGTTTACGTTGCTCACGTGTCTTTTTTGCCATCTTAAATTCTTTCACAACGACGTCCTAAACACCAACATATAATAAATAAAATATGCCACTAACATATCCTAAAATTAAGATGATGTCAAGTAATTGTACATGTCAAGGTATTTTGAAACACATACCTGTCCTCCTGCTAAGCGGGCTCTCTTGACCGTACCATGGGGTATTCGGCAGATCTCACTGTTTTCACCATACCGTGCTATTGCCTCCTTGACCTCATGCCGCTGGTATCTCCGGGTGTTTCTGAGGTTAGGAATACCGCAGCAAACTATATCGGGTACAAGAAGAAAAGAAGGACCTAAGATTAGAAGGAAAAAAAAAGTGCCACCGCTTTTTCTCCTACTGATAGAAGAAAGAAGGTAGCAAAATGCAGCTTCCAAATATCCAAATTAGTTAGCGGGACCATTACAAAAACTACAATCACGACAGGCAGCTAGCTACATATCCTGCATTGTTACCAAGAATTAGAGTCTGAAGAATTAGAGAATGAAGAATAACGTTACCAAGATTACCCATGGGTTGATTTGCGAGCCAGAAACGCTAAGAACTGGGAAAAAAAAAAAAAAAACGTTAGCAATTTCCATACCAATGAGTTTTTTTTTGGAAAAAGATATTACTTATATACGATCGCATAATGTTTACCTATGTAAGCTACTAATCAATATTTAAATAGTCTTTCAAATTAAATTCGCTGAATAAATATCATAGAGAGTAAATTTCTAGGAACAATAACAACAATATTTCCAACTAAGAAATTAAGTGCAAGAAAGTCACTGTTCAAGTTTCTACTAGGAGGAAGAACTTTTTCTTTTTTCTTATGCCAATCGATCTTTATTGCTTAATAGTACATAAAACAGAATGACAATCTCTCTATTGGTACTTAATAACCAGCAAACAATGCAACACTAAGATAAAAGACAACGACACAGATTAATTAAACTTCCTAAGCACTCCCAGAGGAAGAACAGTTTATGTTTGCAAATATTCGTAGTATGGTAGGGAATTACTGTAAGTATTCCTCTTGATTGAAAATATTTTTCCTCCGAAAAAACAATTCTTTTTCCTCAATCAATACGTACCTGGTTCCTATAATTTGGCGGTATTCTTCACAACTGCGCGACCTTACTACCTTGCAACATATTTGCTACAACATAACATACTTCTCTAGAAGAGGTGGAATTTTCTAGAAGCTTGGGGATGACTCTAGAGAATTCTAGAAGGGCATAAAAGGTCCTGGAAGTTCTGGAAGGGTCTAGAACCTCTTAGAACTTTGCGGAATATTATGGAAACTTGGGGAAGGTTCTAGAGTGTCTAGGGGAGTTTAGAACATTCTAGGACAAGTTAGGATAAGGATGGCTAGATATTTCAGGGGAAATATCTAGAAGGTGTAATGGTAGCCATTGGATCGTGGAACCTTCTAGAGGATCGATCCAATCCATCCATTGTCCCCTCATTTGGAGTTAGGCAATGGAAGCCAAGCCAAAGGCGATGGGAGCCTAAGGCAAGGCAAGTAGATGGGAACTTTGGGTATTCAAGTGTAAAGAGCATGGGGCTCATACTTGTACATACACTTTGGTATTAATATACAATTTGCTTTCCTCCAATACTTTTCCGAGTGTTCACTTGCTAGCATGATATTACTTATATACGATCGCATAATGTTTACCTATGTAAGCTACTAATCAATATTTAAATAGTTTTTCAAATTAAATTCGCTGAATAAATATCATAGAGAGTAAATTTCTAGGAACAATAACAACAATATTTCCAACTAAGAAATTGTGCAAGAAAGTCACTGTTCAAATTTCTTCCAGGAGGAAGAACTTTTTCTTTTTTCTTATGCCAATCGATCTTTATTGCTTAATAGTAATAAAACAGAATGACAATGTCTCTATTGGTACTTAATAACCAGCTAACAATGCAACACTAAGATAAAAGAAAATGACACAAATTAATTAAACTTCCTAAGCACTCCCAGAGGAAGAACAGTTTATGTTTGCAAATATTCGTAGTATGGTAGGGAATTACTGTAAGTATTCCTCTTGATTGAAAATAATTTTCCTCCGAAAAAACAATTCTTTTGCCTCAATCAATACGTACCTGGTTCCTATAATTTGGCGGCATTCTTCACAACTGCGAGACCGTACTACCTTGCAACATATTTGTCACGCCGCTCGCCAGACGGGTCCAAGAATTGCGCAGGAGAATTATTGAGAGGCCCGGGATACGCTTGAAGCATGCGGAGTTCTCCAGAAGGATGCGGAATTCTCTAGATGGTGGAGGTGCACCCTAGGGAGTTCTAGAAAGTTCTAGAAGAGGGTGAAAATTTCTAGAAGCTTGGGGAAGACTCTAGAGAATTCTAGAAGGGCATAGAAGGACCTAGAAGTTCTGGAAGGGTCTAGAACCTCTTAGAACTTTGCGGAATATTATCGAAACTTGGGGAAGGTTCTAGAGTGTCTAGGGGAGTTTAGAACATTCTAGGACAAGTTAGGATAAGGATGGCTAGATATTTCAGGGGAAATATCTAGAAGGTGTAATGGTAGCCATTGGATCGTGGAACCTTCTAGAGGATCGATCCAATCCATCCATTGTCCCCTCATTTGGAGTTAGGCAATGGAAGCCAAGCCAAAGGCGATGGGTTACTTATATACGATCGCATAATGTTTACCTATGTAAGCTACTAATCAATATTTAAATAGTCTTTCAAATTAAATTCGCTGAATAAATATCATAGAGAGTAAATTTCTAGGAACAATAACAACAATATTTCCAACTAAGAAATTAAGTGCAAGAAAGTCACTGTTCAAGTTTCTACTAGGAGGAAGAACTTTTTTTTTTTTTTATGCCAAACGATTTTTATTGCTTAATAATACATAAAACAGACAATGACAATGTCTCTCTTGGTACTTAATAACGAGCTAACAATGCAACACTAAGATAAAAGACAACGACACAAATTAATTAAACTTCCTAAGCACTCCCAGAGGAATAACAGTTTATGTTTGCAAATATTCGTAGTATGGTAGGGAATTACTGTAAGTATTCCTCTTGATTGAAAATATTTTTCCTCCGAAAAAACAATTCTTTTTCCTCAATCATTACGTACCTGGTACCTATAATTTGGCGGTATTCTTCACAACTGCGCGACCTTACTAGCTTGCAACATATTTGTCACGCCGCTCGCGAGACGGGTCCAAGAATTGCGCGGGAGAATTCTTGAGAGACCCGGGATACGCTTGAAGCATGCGGAGTTCTCCAGAATGATGGGGAATTCTCTAGATGGTGGAGGTGCACCCTAGGGAGTTCTAGAAAGTTTTAGAAGAGGGTGAAAATTTCTAGAAGCTTGGGGAAGACTTTAGAGAATTCTAGAAGGGCATAGAAGGTCCTAGAAGTTCTGGAAGGGTCTAGAACCTCTTAGAACTTTGCGGAATATTATGAAAACTTGGGGAAGGTTCTAGAGTGTCTAGGGGAGTTTAGAACATTCTAGGACAAGTTAGGATAAGGATGGCTAGATATTTCGGAGGAAATATCTAGAAGGTGTAATGGTAGCCATTGGATCGTGGAACCTTCTAGAGGATCGATCCAATCCATCCATTGTCCCCTCATTTGGAGTTAGGCAATGGAAGCCAAGCCAAAAGCGATGGGAGCCTAAGGCAAGGCAAGTAGATGGGAACTTTGGGTATTCAAGTGTAAAGAGCATGGGGCTCATACTTGTACATACACTTTGGTATTAATGTACACTTTGCTTTCCTCCAATACTTTTTCGAGTGTTCATTTGCTAGCGTGATATTACTTATATACGATCGCATAATGTTTACCTATGTAAGCTACTAATCAATATTTAAATAGTCTTTCAAATTAAATTCGCTGAATAAATATCATAGAGAGTAAATTTCTAGGAACAATAACAACAATATTTCCAACTAAGAAATTAAGTGCAAGAAAGTCACTGTTCAAGTTTCTACTAGGAGGAAGAACTTTTTTTTTTTCTTATGCCAATCGATCTTTATTTCTTAATAGTACATAAAACAGAATGACAATGTCTCTATTGGTACTTATTAACCAGCTAACAATGCAACACTAAGATAAAAGAAAACGACACAAATTAATTAAACTTCCTAAGCACTACCAGAGGAAGAACAGTTTATGTTTGCAAATATTCGCAGTATGGTAGGGAATTACTGTAAGTATTCCTCGTGATTGAAAATATTTTTCCTCCGAAAAAACAATTCTTTTTCCTCAATCAATACGTACCTGGTTCCTATAATTTTGCGGCATTTTTCACAACTGCGCGACCTTACTACCTTGCAACATATTTGTCACGCCGCTCGCGAGACGGGTCCAAGAATTGCGCGGGAGAATTCTTGAGAGGCCCAAGATACGCTTGAAGCATGCGGAGTTCTCCAGAAGGATGCGGAATTCTCTAGATGGTGGAGGTGCACCCTAGGGAGTTCTAGAAAGTTCTAGAAGAGGATGAAAATTTCTAGAAGCTTGGGGAAGACTCTAGAGAATTCTAGAAGGGCATAGAAGGTCCTAGAAGTTCTGGAAGGGTCTAGAACCTCTTAGAACTTTGCGGAATATTATCGAAACTTGGGGAAGGTTCTAGAGTGTCTAGGGGAGTTAAGAACATTCTAGGACAAGTTAGGATAGGGATGGCTAGATATTTCAGGGGAAATATCTAGAAGTTGTAATGGTAGCCATTGGATCGTGGAATCTTCTAGAGGATCGATCCAATCCATCCATTGTCCCCTGATTTGGAGTTAGGCAATGGAAGCCAAGCCAAAAACGATGGGAGCCTAAGGCAAGGCAAGTAGATGGGAACTTTGGGTATTGAAGTGTAAAGAGCATGGGGCTCATACTTGTACAAACACTTTGGTATTAATATACACTTTGCTTTCCTCCAATACTTTTCCGAGTGTTCTCTTGCTAGCGTGATATTACTTATATACGATCGCATAATGTTTACCTATGTAAGCTACTAATCAATTTTTAAATAGTCTTTCAAATTAAATTCGCTGAATAAATATCATAGAGAGTAAATTTCTAGGAACAATAACAACAATATTTCCAACTAAGAAATTAAGTGCAAGAAGGTCACTGTTCAAGTTTCTACTAGGAGGTGGAACTTTTTCTTTTTTCTTATGCCATTCGATATTTATTGCTTAATAGTACATAAAACAGACAATGACAATGTCTCTATTGGTACTTAATAACCAGCTAACAATGCAACAGTAAGATAAAAGACAACGACACAGATTAATTAAACTTCCTAAGCACTCCCAGAGGAAGAACAGTTTATGTTTGCAAATATTCGTAGTATGGTAGGGAATTACTGTAAGTATTCCTCTTGATTGAAAATATTTTTCCTTCTAAAAAACAATTCTTTTTCCTCAATCAATACGTACCTGGTTCCTATAATTTGGCGGTATTCTTCACAACTGCGCGACCTTACTAGCTTGCAACATATTTGTCACGCCGCTCGCGAGACGGGTCGAAAAATTGCGCGGGAGAATTCTTGAGAGGCCCGGGATACGCTTGAAGCATGCGGAGTTCAACAGAAGGATGCGGAATTCTCTAGATGGTGGAGGTGCACCCTAGGGAGTTTTAGAAAGTTCTAGAAGAGGGTGGAATTTTCTAGAAGCTTGGGGAAGACTCTAGAGAATTCTAGAAGGGCATCGAAGGTCCTAGAAGTTCTGGAAGGGTCTTGAACCTCTTAGAACTTTGCAGAATATTATGAAAACTTGGGGAAGGTTCTAGAGTGTCTAGGGGAGTTTAGAACATTGTAGGACAAGTTAGGATAAGGATGGCTAGATATTTCAGGGGAAATATCTAGAAGGTGTAATGGTAGCCATTGGATCGTGGAACCTTCTAGAGGATCGATCCAATCCATCCATTGTCCCCTCATTTGGAGTTAGGCAATGGAAGCCAAGCCAGAGGCGATGGGAGCCTAAGGCAAGACGAGTAGATGGGAACTTTGGGTATTCAAGTGTAAAGAGCATGGGGCTCATACTTGTACAAACACTTTGGTATTAATATACACTTTGCTTTCCTCCAATACTTTTCCGAGTGTTCTCTTGCTAGCGTGATATTACTTATATACAACCGCATAATGTTTACCTATGTAAGCTACTAATCAGTATTTAAATATTCTTTCAAATTAAATTCGCTGAATAAATATCATAGAGAGTAAATTTCTAGGAACAATAACAACAATATTTCCAACTAAGAAATTAAGTGCAAGAAGGTCACTGTTCAAGTTTCTACTAGGAGGAAGAACTTTTTCTTTTTTCTTATGCCAATCGATCTTTATTGCTTAATAGTACATAAAACAGACAATGACAATGTCTCTATTGGTACTTAATAACCAGCTAACAATGCAACAGTAAGATAAAAGACAACGACACAGATTAATTAAACTTCCTAAGCACTCCCAGAGGAAGAACAGTTTATGTTTGCAAATATTCGTAGTATGGTAGGGAATTACTGTAAGTATTCCTCTTGATTGAAAATATTTTTCCTTCTAAAAAACAATTCTTTTTCCTCAATCAATACGTACCTGGTTCCTATAATTTGGCGGTATTCTTCACAACTGCGCGACCTTACTAGCTTGCAACATATTTGTCACGCCGCTCGCGAGACGGGTCCAAGAATTGCGCGGGAGAATTCTTGAGAGGCCAGGGATACGCTTGAAGCATGCGGAGTTCTCCAGAAGGATGCGGAATTCTCTAGATGGTGGAGGTGCACCCTAGGGAGTTTTAGAAAGTTCTAGAAGAGGGTGGAATTTTCTAGAAGCTTGGGGAAGACTCTAGAGAATTCTAGAAGGGCATAGAAGGTCCTAGAAGTTCTGGAAGGGTCTTGAACCTCTAAGAACTTTGCGGAATATTATGAAAACTTGGGGAAGGTTCTAGAGTGTCTAGGGGAGTTTAGAACATTGTAGGACAAGTTAGGATAAGGATGGCTAGATATTTCAGGGGAAATATCTAGAAGGTGTAATGGTAGCCATTGGATCGTGGAACCTTCTAGAGGATCGATCCAATCCATCCATTGTCCCCTCATTTGGAGTTAGGCAATGGAAGCCAAGCCAGAGGCGATGGGAGCCTAAGGCAAGACGAGTAGATGGGAACTTTGGGTATTCAAGTGTAAAGAGCATGGGGCTCATACTTGTACAAACACTTTGGTATTAATATACACTTTGCTTTCCTCCAATACTTTTCCGAGTGTTCTCTTGCTAGCGTGATATTACTTATATACGATCGCATAATGTTTACCTATGTAAGCTACTAATCAATATTTAAATATTCTTTCAAGTTAAATTCGCTGAATAAATATCATAGAGAGTAAATTTCTAGGAACAATAACAACAATATTTCCAACTAAGAAATTAAGTGCAAGAAGGTCACTGTTCAAGTTTCTACTAGGAGGAAGAATTTTTCTTTTTTCTTATGCCAATCGATCTTTATTGCTTAATAGTACATAAAACAGACAATGACAATGTCTCTATTGGTACTTAATAACCAGCTAACAATGCAACACTAAGATGAAAGACAACGACACAGACTAATTTAACTTCCTAAGCACTCCCAGAGGAAGAACAGTTTATGTTTGCAAATATTCGTAGTATGGTAGGGAATTACTGTAAGTATTCCTCTTGATTGAAAATATTTTTCCTCCGAAAAAACAATTCTTTTTCCTCAACCAATACGTACCTGGTTCCTATAATTTGGCGGTATTCTTCACAACTGCGCGACCTTACTAGCTTGCAACATATTTGTCACGCCGCTCGCGAGACGGGTCCAAGAATTGCGCGGGAGAATTCTTGAGGGGCCCGGGATACGCTTGAAGCATGCGGAGTTCTCCAGAAGGATGCGGAATTCTCTAGATGGTGGAGGTGCACCCTAGGAAGTTTTAGAAAGTTCTAAAAGAGGGTGGAATTTTCTAGAAGGTTGGGGAAGACTCTAGAGAATTCTAGAAGGGCATAGAAGGTCCTAGAAGTTCTGGAAGGGTCTTGAACCTCTTATGGAAACTTGGGGAAGGTTCTAGAGTGTCTAGGGGAGTTTAGAACATTGTAGGACAGGTTAGGATAAGGATGGCTAGATATTTCAGTGGAAATATCTAGAAGGGGTAATGGTAGCCATTGGATCGTGGAACCTTCTAGAGGATCGATCCAATCCATCCATTGTCCCCTCATTTGGAGTTAGGCAATGGAAGCCAAGCCAGAGGCGATGGGAGCCTAAGGCAAGACGAGTGGATGGGAACTTTGGGTATTCAAGTGTAAAGAGCACGGGGCTCACACTTGTACAAACACTTTGGTATTAATATACACTTTGCTTTCCTCCAATACTTTTCCGAGTGTTCTCTTGCTAGCGTGGTAGCGGGGTTTAGGCTGACTTAGGATTGTGATTGGGGTTCTTGCCTAAGTGCCACACATGCTTTGGAATTTCCAAGTCTCGTGACAATAGGTGGCGGAGTTTGCTTTCCAAAACTCCCGGCCCGTGACAGTTGGTAGCGGAGCCAATTCGTTCCAACTCCGATGTCCGAGGTGGCTGCACGCCCCACTAGGTTGTTGGGGAGAGGGTAATGACCTTGTGACGATGGTGGAGTAATGTCAGAGGTGGTTGCACGCCCCAACAGGTGGATCTTTTGGGGAGAGGGTAATGACCTCCTGACAATGGCGGAGCAAGGTTCGCTAGCTTGGGAGATGGCTTGTAGGGAGGCCGACGGAGTATTGTTGAAGGAGAGCACGTTTCTAGGGAGGAACAATGCGTTTCCGAGGTAGCAAAAAGTCCTCAAGGGAGAGGACTGAATTGTGGAGCGGAGTGCGAGTCGAGGCTTGTGTGGGAGACGCTTGCCATTGGGATGGCGACACGGTTGAAGAGGTGGGCCGAGGCATCAAGGAGCAATGGTCAGGGGACCTTGAGGAGCTCCAAAGGGAGATGCAAGGCACTCTAAACGTAGTCATAGGCTCGTGGAAAAAGGAGATGGACGATTTGAGGGGCCGCCAAACCACATTATGTTTGTCACCATGAGGAAGGAGACGTGTGTGATGCAAGGGATAAAGGGGGATTGGTCTCTTCGCAAGTGTGAGGTTTCCATCAACATTGCCGAAGGCGATAGGGAAGTCGCCAACACGGGAGGTGCGTCACAAAGGGGCAAGGCCATGGTGCGTCAAGCCAAGAGATCGCAGGGGCGACACCGACACGAAGGGAAAGTGGAGGTGACCAAAGGCTTGATGGGAAGCAGCAAGGGAGTTGTCCAATCCGACAAGCCAAGGCAGGGGCGAAGACGTAGGAGGCGCACAAGAAACCAGGGAATGCGCAAGGAGTGCGCATCGGAGCGCAACGAGGGCGTTGCGCAATCAAGTGGGGGAGAATGTCACGCCGCTAGCGAGACGGGTCCAAGAATTGCGCGGGAGAATTCTTGAAAGGCCCGGGATACGCTTGAAGCATGCGGAGTTCTCCAGAAGGATACGGAATTCTCTAGATGGTGGAGGGCTAGAGAATTCTAGAAGGGCATAAAAGGTCCTAGAAGTTCTGGATGGGTCTAGAACCTCTTAGAACTTTGCGTAATATTATCGAAACTTGGGGAAGGTTCTATAGTGTCTTGGGGAGTTTAGAACATTCTAGGACAAGTTAGGATAAGGATGGCTAGATATTTCAGGGGAAATATCTAGAAGGTGTAATGGTAGCCATTGGATCGTGGAACCTTCTAGAGGATCGATCCAATCCATCCATTGTCCCCTTATTTGGAGTTAGGCAATGGAAGCCAAGCCAAAGGCGATGAGAGCCTAAGGCAAGGCGAGTAGATGGGAACTTTGGGTATTCTAGTGTAAAGAGCACGGGGCTCACACTTGTACAAACACTTTGGTAATAATATACACTTTGCTTTCCTCCAATACTTTTCCGAGTGTTCTCTTGCTAGCGTGGTAGCGGGGTTTAGGCTGACTTAGGATTGTGATTGGGATTCTTGCCTAAGTGCCGCATGGGCTATTGTTGGGATTTCCAAGTCTCGTGACAATAGGTGGCGGAGTTTGCTTTCCAAAACTCCCGGCCTGTGACATATTTGCTACAACATAACATACTTATTTATATGGATTCTAATTTAACTTGACGGGCAAGTTTAAACTCTGATCAATGTAGGAGAAGTAACAATATAGGAAAAGGTTTTTTTTTTGGAATCATATGATGAAGGGAGAGTTACAGAGAGGGAGACAATGGACCGTTAAGGTCTGCGAGGAAAATACTAAGGCACCCAATTGGCACCTGGACAAAATAAGTAACCACTAAAGGCAAAGAAAAACCATGTTTCGCCCGCCAATCGGCACAACCATTTACTTCCGTATAAACATGGGTTAGCTGCACAACCCCCGGGAGGCGAAGAGGCTCTTGGACAGCACGCAACAATGCAGAACTGCGGCGTGACTGTGGTAAACCCTGCTGCAGATTCTGCACAACTGCCAAGGAATCAACCTCAGCTAACACCTGACGGTATCCCAAATCATAAGCCAACTTCAAACCAACATATAACCCCCACAACTCCGCATTGAGGACAGTACAAGAACCAATATTATAAGAAAAACCATGAATCCAATCACCGGATGGACCCCGAAGCACCCCACCAGCAGCAGACAAGTGCGAGCTAGGCCGAACAGCTCCATCAGAATTGAGCTTGACCCAGTCCGCCACAGGAACCTGCCAAAAGGACAAAGGCCGAGAGGGGGACACCCCACTAGAGGGATGAAACTGAGCTAAAGACTGCAAAATATCCCGAAAAAAGGCCTGAACAATAGCCATTGGATTGAAGGGAGGTCTTTCCGCCTGAAATACCCATTGGTTGCGCCACAACCACAATCGCCAAAAAAGAACACCAAAATACATCCGCCATGGCACACCATCCCACACAACCAGAGTTAGGGACAGATTATAAGCCACCCAAGCACAAACACAAGAGAAAGAAAAGAAGCCCAAAGGCACCCTAGAGCCAAAAAACTCCCACAAACTCCTGACCCAACGACAGTCCAGAAGCAAGTGCAAAACAGATTCATCAGCCACAGAGCAAAAAGGACAAGAAGCTGACGAACCAAAATGACGCTGTACAATTCTTAACAATTGGTCGGTCCTAAAAGGACAATATAGGAAAAGTTTGTCGGTCCTAAATTCATAACAATTGGTTTTTCCCGTTAAAAAACGCCGCCGCAAAAGCAAGTCATGATGGCTAGGCGCGGTCTCTCTACTACCCCCATGTCCCCTGCAGACCTTCCCCAACCTCAAATCACCACCAAACCACCACCCCACACACAACCATTACCCAACCCTCCAAATTCCCTTCCTCAACACCAAAATGCATCCACTGCATGCAACCATAGGCCTGCCTAGAACCCAACCAACCGTGGAAAACAAGCAGATAGCATTAGTATATTAATGTATGTATGGTAATGATAACTCGGCGAGCAACTGAGAATGGGATGAATTCGTACCATCTGGAATGGGAAATTAGAACAACGACTCCTCTATTACTTTTCTTCCCAATCTATGGAGGTTAGCGGACTAATCATTACAGAGGGGTAGTAATGATTCCGGACCTTCCTTTTCCTTCCGAATTTATTAGACTTTCTTATATGCAAACTAGGGTTTTATGTTACCGCTCATGAGGTTGATAAGGATTACTTTGAGAACATTGTTTGCTTTGTTCTCTGAAAACTCTATACGATAGGGCGTTCTGGCATGATTCTCTAATAAAATGGAGCAGAGACAATTACCAACCAAGTCTCCGATTTTCCTTTGGACTGTGGAGATTATGGAGATCACTGTGAAGGTATCACTGATAATTCTTTTCTTGTATATATATATATGAATCGTTAGACTAAAAGCAGGTGGTGGCCTTGCATCTTTTGCCTGTTCTTTGATATAATTTTGTTGTCACGCTATAACAGAATCATCTAGGGTTCAGGTCCTTATTCTGCAGTACGGCCATAGCTAATAAATCACCTTTGAATTTTTTTCAAAATTTTGGGTGATTTAATATTTTCTGGACAAATATTAATATACGAATCCGACCAGAAAATATATATTCTGGCAGCAAATTGGATACTGCAGTCACAGTTTTGCAATGGATTCTTAGATTTTCTCTGATATACCTATTTAAGCAATATGCTTTGACCAACTCTTGAACTTTTACGGATTGATTTATTCTATTGGACAAAAAATTGATATGGATCATTATTTTTTCCTATGATAGAGGCTCATTCTCCTTGTTTGGGCTAAGCTGGGGAGTTTATTTTCATCGTATGAAAGTAGAAGTAATTAGCATGTTGGGATTGGGTGTGCAAATGGTGATCTTGACCAAGTGGATCTTGATCTAAATTTATGTCGATACCATGAATGTCGGAAACCTGAACCTTGGGATTCTGATGATTATTTGAAGTTCACAGAATTTGTTCATCAGGTTCTCTTTCTCCACCAAAGAAGTAATATTCAATGCTTGCATCTCAGTTTAAGAGGTCTTCTCCATGCTATACAAGCAAGCCGACTCATGCCGTTTGATCTCCGTCACCACGGCGAAGAAGTATTGAAGAAAGAAAAGGATTTAGCTGACATGTGTATACATTTCGCAATGAGGAAAGAAGGTAAGATCCTTGTTCTTGATTTTGTGGCATGTTACTGGATCGATCCCAATATTTACCAGAGAGGAATGTACAAGGTTTCTGATTGTCTGTTTAGCTGTGATTCACTGCAGCAACTCAGTCTAGTCTTGATGTAGGGTAGATAATAGGATAGAGAATAGAAAACTCAAAATTGCAGAGAATCTAGCGGAATACGCAATCAGAATTATTTAGGAATAATAGGATTGATAATTAGGGTTTAAAACCACTAGAGACGTATAGTCAAAATAAGATAAAAATAAGCTACCGAAAACTAAAGCTAACATAACCTATTTATACTATAGAAAACCTAAATATAAAAAAGGAATACTACGCGTGAACAGTAACCGACTGCTACAGTAACATGTGATTCCTATACTGATTGCTACAGTAACATGTGATTCCTATACTGATTGCTACAGTACCCAACCACTTCACCAAGAATCTTCTATACTGATTGCCTCTTCTAGACCTTGATTCCTTGACATCCAAAATTTCTTGAACAATATTTCTTTGTGCCTTAGGCAATTGATCAACCTGTTCTTCAACAGCAGCGACTTCTCCATCAAATCCTTCAAATGGATAAAGATCTGAAATATTGAATATTGAACTGATGTGCAAATCTGAAGGTAGCTCAATCATGTAGGCATTAGAACTGATTTTCTTCAATATCTTGCATGGACCAAACTTCTTTGATTTGAGCTTATGATAGGTACCCCTGGGAAACCTCTCTTGCCTCAAATGAACAAGCACCTTGTCACCTTCTTCAAATTCTTTCTTCCTTTGATGCTGATTTGCTGCAGCAGCATAGGACTTGTTGCTAGCCTTAATAGCTTCCTTAACCTCTTCATGAACCCTACGAACATGATCTGCAAAAGCTGCTCCATCATCACTTACTCGAGCTTCTTGAGGCAATGGCACCAAATCAAGAACATGTTGCAGTTTCAGACCATATGCAGCTTCAAAAGGAGTCTTTTTAATAGTCCTGTTGACTGAATTGTTGTAAGCAAATTCAGCTTGTGGAATAACACGTTCCCAGCCCTTCATATTGTTACCAACAAGTCACCTCAACATATTTCCCAAGCTCCTATTAACAGCTTCAGTTTGCCCATCTGTTTGTGGATGTGCAGTGCTGGAATACTTCAATTGAGTACCCATTTTCCTCCATAAAGTTCTCCAAAAGTGCCCAACAAACTTAACATCTCTATCAGAGACAATAGAAGATGGAATGCCATGTAGTCTAACAACTTCTTTGAAGAATAATTCAGCAATATGAGTAGCATCAGAAGTTTTAGAACAAGGTATAAAATGTGTCATCTTAGAAAATCGATCCACCACCACAAAGATAGAATCATGCCCTTGTGTTGTCTTTGGAAGGCCCAAAACAAAATCCATACTCACATGAATCCATGGCAAATCAGGTTCTGGTAAGGGAATGTACAAACCTATATTTTGGGAGCTTCCTTTGGCAAATTGACAAGCTGGACATCGTTTCACCAACCTCTCAATCTCCTTCAGCATCTTTGGCCAGAAATAACGATCAGCCACCATCGCCAATGTCTTATCTCTGCCAAAATGTCCTCCTAAACCATTCCCATGAAGTTCTCTAATAATCTGCTCGCAGAGAGAACCCTCTGGAATACATAATTGATTCCCTTTAAATAAGAAACCGTCATGTAGTCGGAATGGCAGCTTCTTTGTGACTAAATTTTGCCTCAATTCTTGCATGATCTCACCAAAGAATGGATCTGAATTATACTGCTCTTTGATTTCTTCAAATCCCACAACTTGAGTACTTGTCGCCGCCAATAGATAAGACCTTCTACTTAAAGCGTCAGCCACCTTGTTAGATTCTCCTGTCTTGTACTTTATTGAAAAGTTGAATTGGTCAAGAAAAGCACTCCATTTGACATGTCGAGCATTCAACTTCTTTTAGGAATTCAGATACCTCAAAGCTTGATGATCTGAATAAATAACAAACTCCCGAGAAGCTAGATAGTGCTCCCAATGTTGAATTGCTCTCACCAAAGCATAAAATTCCAAGTCATAAGTAGAGTACCGTCGCTTCGCATCATTTAACTTTTCACTGAAAAATTCCACCTGCTTCCCTTCTTGACTAAGAATAGCCCCAATACCATTATGTGAAGCATCACACTCCATGACAAATAGCTTCTCAAAATCTGGTAGTGCAACAACTGGCGCTTCTGTAATCATTGTTTTCACACACTCAAAAGCATTTTGAGCTGAATTTGTCCATACAAAACTGTCTTTCTTTAAGCACTCGGTGATAGGGCTCATAATCATGCTGAAATTCTTAATGAACCTCCTGTAGAATGATGCTAGACCATGAAAACTTCTCACTTCTTTAATGGACTGCGGTACAGCCCACTCTGTAATAGCTCCAACCTTTTCCGGATCAGGTTTAACCCCTTCAGCTGAAATTATAAATCCCAAAAACACAACCTCCTCACACATAAAGTTGCATTTCTTCAGATTTACAAACAATTTTTCTTGTTGCAGCACTTCAAGAACTTGT
>JAKUCV010002268.1:0-24096 GCA_028386065.3 Turnera subulata | reverse complement strand
TTTCCAGCTTGAGGGTATCTCCTTTGTTATGTTTCAATCTCGTTCATGGCATGTATTATTAAACAAGTACTTTTATGTATTGGGAATACCGGGTTAGTGGAAACCGTGTGTGGGGGTGTGAGTGTGTGTGGCCGGGAATTTACCGACACAGATAGAATCTCAGGTCGTTTAACACTTGGGCTCGGGTATGACCTTAGAACGGTGTTTAGGAAAACCGGGCCCAGGCCCAACTAACTGACTTTAAAGACCTTGAGACTTTGATAGACTTTAAGATATGGGCTTGAGGCCCAATGGCATAACTGGTTAGATAGTGACTTTAAGGAATGGGCTCTAAGCCCAAATTCATAATGGGGGCTTATTGTGGACTTAAAGAAGTAGGCCTTAGGCCCGAGAAATTGTTTTGGACTTAGATGGGCTTAAGCCCGGTTAACCTTAGGTCCTTGACTTTTGGACTTTGGTGAGGAGATATACCCTTTTGGGCTTAGACCCTGAAATTACTTAATCGGGTAGTTTGGGTCGGGTTTCACTCAGTTGAGCATATAGGTATCACGCATGCACAGTTTGTGATGATTGTTTTGTAATTATTGTGTGTGCCGGTATTCAGGCACGGGTAATACCTCGGGAGCTGGAGGATCTGTCTTAGGGAAAGCTCCACAGGATAATCGTCGTTGAGGTGACTTTATAAGTCTTTTTATGTTTGTATGCATGTGCTTGTTAGATTGGTGTGTTTGAGTTGCATGCCTTGTTTGCTAACATGCCATGATCTGTATTGTGTGCCTGTGTATTGTTAATTGTTGGACAAGCATGTCTCGCTTAACTGTTATGGGATATAACATGTGATATGTTTTTGGGTGAATTGCGTGATGTGATGTGGGTTGGAAACCCGGATGTTGATTTAATGAATAATTCACACAACCCAGATAAATCGTTACTTTTGGCACACATGAACTTTTAAGTATGAGTAAGAATAATATACAATAAAAGATATACTACTGTGTGCTGATGACCGGTTGGTTCGAGCGGGAAGTGATACCCCTCGGGTTTGCATGCGGAATAGCATGGTATATGCGGTTTAGCATATGGGTCTGTGATGACCGGTTCTACCTCCTTCCTTCTACCTTCCCCTTTCTACCTCCCTCTCTCTCTCTCTCTCTCTCTCTCTCTATGGTGATATTTGGGCTTTGTGCCTGGTTATATTGGGCTTTCGCCCTGGTTGTCTCTTGAGACGGGACCGAGCTCGACGCACACAGTAAGGGGCCCTGAATAATAAATATAATAATAAAACTTAACACACAAACGGATGTAAACATAAACTGTTTGCTTATATGTTGTTGGCATGTTAGTACTGGTTATTGTGTGTTTGCTTACTTGTGCTTGTTTCTCTACTCTCTTTTCGAGCTTGTTTCTCTCTCTTCCTTTCCGGAGTACGGACGTGGATATCACAGCAGGTAGCTGTGCTTCTTCTCCCGGTTGGATCCATAGAGTCGACATGCATATCATTTTTCTTCTCTTGTTTTACTTTGTTTATTTCCTCCGCTGCATTGGATTTTGTTGAGATGTCATTATTGATTTTGATTAGTTTATCGGCGGGCTGCCGGGATTTGATACCTGATGATGTTTCGGCAGAATGCCGGGTTGACTTATGGCTTGTTAAGCCGGTTTCCTCTCATTTTTTATGACATCTCGCTTTATTAAGATTTTCAGATAATGTTTTGGTATTGGATTTCGTGTCCCTGGTTTCAGGGGCATTTTGGTAAATTCCTTTTGATTAAGTATTTTATTTGTAAAATTGGGACACAGGTGTTTCACAGATATATAAGTCTTATAGAGTCACCTCAGTTATGATGGCGCTCTGTCTGTCCACAACTAGTTCCTGCTGCTCCCGAGTTATGTCTTGTGCCTAAACACATAGACACCACTATCACACAAAAAAACTAAACAAAAACATGCATGCACGTGCAATGCAACAGTGAGTTAAAGTCCAGCCCGACTAGTCTACTATCACTCACCAAAACTATATTTCCAAGTCACGGGTCTATGGTTCACAGGCTTAAAGCCCAACTATGTCCAAAATCCTTATCCAGCTCAAAGTCCACATGGTCTCTAGGCCTAAAGCCCACATCCCCAGAACCACTATAAAATCCAGATATGTCCTTGGGCTTTGAGCCCATCTCTTAATTAAATCAAATTAATCATTTTGGTCATAACGTTTCATTACTGGGCCTGGGCCCAATTTTGTCTAATCCCTTTGAAGGGTTTTACCCGAACCCGAGTTATCGTCCTAGAGGTTCTACCCGCGTCGGACAAACCGGTCACAAGCTACTCGCTTCCCACTCTCGGTTTCTACTATGTATATTACAATAATTACATAACTCGATTCGGAATAAATAATACATGCCATGAGTGTACAACAACTTATACATCAAGGTAATACCGTTAAATGCCGAAAAAAATTCTGTTCCACCCAAACAACAATCCTGAGACGCCGGAAACACCTGAACTTGCCGAAATCCAGTCGCAGCCTCGCCAGAAATTCCTCAATAGCCACAAACAACCTCGAAAGAACTACCAAACCCGAAATTTCAAACACCAATGTTCAATTCATCAATTACAGCAACTACAATGCACACTTACCAACACAGAACCTAAAAGACGAATTGAAAAGGGAAAAGACAAGGCCATATCCTTACCGGAATACAAATCGATCCCCAACAGCAACAGATCCTCGAACCAACACTCTTGTTCTCCACCAACAACTGCCGAACACACAAAAACCCGAGCCCAGGAACCTCCTATCTAGAAACAACGCCCAACACCCGAGACCCAAAGCCCACTACCGGAAATCAACTCGCCACCTCACTGTGAGCTTCACAGAGCCAAATCGTCATCGCACAACGACCGCCACACATGCAGATCCACCATCGTCCGAGCACAAGCAAGCAACACCAACGACAAAACACAACACGCATACACCCACATGAAACCAATCAATACCAGACCTCCAAAACAAAAGAAAAGATTGAGAGAAGGGTGAGACAAGGCTTACCAGTGCACGATGACGAAGGCGCTACAGCTCGATCATACCCCTCTCGCAGACCCGCCACGGACAACCCCTCACTCCCTCTGCTGGATCTCGCGTGCGAAAGAAGAGGTAGAGGCGGCGGCTCGATGAGGATAAGAGAATAAGGAGAGATGGTGGTGGCGGCTTGTTGTGAGCTCGAGAGAGAGAGTAGAGATAAGGAGGAAGAGGTTGGGAGCGGCGGAGAGAAGAAAAGGGAAAAAAAAAGAAAGGAAAAGAGGAGAAAGAAAAGAGGGTTAGGGTTGTTCGGCCCGAGCTCAAAACGACGCCGTTTTGGGCTTGGGCGCGGTCAACCTACCTTTGTTTTTTTTTTTAACTCAAAACGACCTAGTTTCACTGAAACCACTTAAAAGCCTAGATTCAAACTCCGAAACCCGATTTGACTCCAACGGAGGCTCGATTATGATAAACTCGATATAAAACTTAATAATTTGAGGTAATTAAATACCATTAGGTCCAAAACTCAAAAAAATTCTCGAGGGTAAAATTGGAAATAAAATTCCAAAAATTCCATAAAATAAATTATGAAAAAAAATTGGGGCGTTACAGTTCTACCCCACTTAAAAAAATTTCATCCTCGAAATTACATGATAGGAATCAAAACTGGTGTGGATATTGCTCTCTCATATGTGACTCAACCTCTGAAGTAGCCTCATCTGAAGAATGACGGCTCCATCTAACTCGAACCATGGGAATAGTACATCTCCTCAGTTGCCGCACTTCCCGAGCTAAGATCTCCACCGGCTCCTTGACGTAAGTCAAATCATCAGCAACCTCCAACTCCGTAGGCGACACCACATGACTCGGATCAGACCGATAACGCCTCAACATCGAGACATGGAATACATCGTGTATGCGAGACAGCTCCTCTAGTAAAGCCAATCTATAAGCCAGCGGACCAATCCGCTCCATGATCTCATAAGGACCGATATAAGGAGGGCTCAACTTGCCCTTCCTCCCAAATCGGATAACACCTCTCCAGGGGCCAACACGGAGGAAAACTCTATCACCTACTCTGTACTCCTTCTCCCGACGATGCTTATCAGCATAACTCCTCTATCGGTCCTGAGCAGCTCTCATGCACTGCTTGACCACCTCAATATGATCCATAGTCTCCTGGACAAGATCTGGACCAATCACCTGTCTCAAACCCTCCTCATCCCAACAAATCGGACTATAGCACTTCCGCCTATACAAAGTCTCATAAGGCGCCATACCGATACTAGAGTGATACCCGTTGTTGTAAGCAAACTCAACCAACGGTAACATCTCATCCCAAGAACCACTGAAGTTGAGCACACAGGCTCTAAGCATATCCTCCAAAGTCTGAATAGTCCACTCTGACTGTCCATCCGTCTGCGGATGAAAGGCGGTACTAAAGTTCAGCTTAGTACCTAAAGCTGACTGCAAACTCTTCCAGAAGTAGGATGTGAACCTCGGATCCCTATCCGAAACAATGGATAGAGGAACTCCATGTAATCTGACAACACCTGAGACATACAATCTTGCCAGCTTATCCATCGTATCCATCTGCTGGATAGGTAGAAAGTGAACTGACTTGGTCAACCTGTCGACAATGACCCAAATGGAATCATGCCGACCCCGGGTTCTCGGTAACCCAATCACAAAATCCATAGTGATGTGCTCCCATTTCTACTGCGGAATAGTCAACGATCTCATCTTGCCAGCAGGAGCCTGATGCTCGGCTTTCACCTGCTGACAAGTCATGCAACAAGCCACAAACTCTGCAACATCCTTCTTCATCCCAGGCCACCAATAGTGACTCTTCAGGTTCAGGTACATCTTTGTGCTACCCGGATGCATGACATAAGGTGCATTGTGTGCCTCATGATGTTGCTGTGTAATTTCCTACAAGTGCACAGGGTTGTTGTAGTGCGTATCAAGGTCGTATCCACAGGGACTGGGTGGAATCCGTTTTCCTTCTATCTTAGACTAATTAGACTTGAAAGCAATTAAACGGTGATAGATTTGGTGAATAATTATTAAGAAGCAAAATAAACAGTAAAATAAATGTAACAATAGACTAAATGAGGGAGAGATCAGGAATGGTGAATTCTTAGGCATCCGGGATCCACATGTCTTGATTTGTGCTCACGAACTACTCTACAGCCTCAGTCACAGACTGACACTGTGATGAGGCTGTGACTAATGAGATGTCTTGCCGGGGCTCCCAACCTATGGTACTATCAACGGCTTTCGATCTTATTAATAGTTCTTTAAGCTTCCATCTACCCCCTGTCACTAGAGTAGACGTCCACTTAGGGATGAAATTTAATGTTGGTGCTGGTTCCCACAGCCTCTCCTTACCTTCTTTCGAATGCTTAAGGAGTGAAGGTTGACTATTATAGGTCTAGCACTCCTGGCTTCTCCTTTCGGTTCTTCACCAGGTTGCTACTGAAATAAGAGTATGCTACCCAATAATCAATCAAGAATCAAATTAGGAGGTGGTTATCTCTTGACTATGCTGTCACAGACTGAGGTTGTGCTTGACACAGCTCGACACTGTCGACAGCAACATACACTGTGACAGGCTGAGGCTGTGCTGGGCGCAGTCTGAGGCTGTGGCCGACTAAAGGGTCAATTATAAGGATTGGTTCTTGCAGGCGCTCTCAACCTATACTGAACCCATTTGTTTTCACTCACAGGTTCCTCCCAAGGTTCTCATCTTCCAAGTGCTTTCGGATAGGTCAAACTCAAGGGGGATGAAGATTTAGTGTTGAGGCTAATTCCTCAATTAGTTTCTAATTCTGTCACGAGTTAAAAACTAAGGTTTGGTTGTTTTTTTTTCTGGTAACTATGGTTTCTCCTTTTGGTCCTTCACCTAGCTACCTGAGTTCATGCATTGGTTTGATCAGAACCTAGACATGGATTAATAACTGAACAACTAAAGCAAGAAGGAAGGGGTTAAAATAAGAGCAATTCATTAGACACAAATCGGGTACATGCTTCCCCATTCAACCTAAGAAGGGGTTGTTTAGTTCATAACAGAAAATACAAAAACGACAGTGGAAGGGATGAAAAGCATTCTGTCTTGAACAGTTGGTTGTGGGACAACACGATTACTGCCCAGAAAACTGCAGAATCGTGTTTCCCTTGGAGCTTTTGTGGTGTTTTCTCCACTGTTCGACTCCTCGCTTGCTTCCCCTGACTCCTCTTCTTGTAGGTGCCGCTCTCTTTTTCTCTCTCTCTCTCCTCTCCTTCCCCACTTGTTTTAAATGATGGGTGTCGATCAAGTTGCAGAATCTCCAGCAGTGTTGTCAGAGCAGGCGGGATGGGCAGCGTCGATTGGTGGGATGTGAGTTCCAAGACACCCTTTTGCAGAGGATAACCAAGATTCCTTCTGGGCGTCATATGCCCATTGCTCCTTTTCCTTCAAAGTGCTCTGGGAATGTCAGGAGAATGACTATTTTAAGTTAGTGGAGCGGGTGGTGCAAGTGGCGGCGTTCTTTATTCTTTTTGCATTTTCTGGGTTTCTGCCGCGTGTACAGCCTCACGCTGTGGCTGAGGCTGTGACAGCTCTTTCTCAAATTCTTCCTTTAATTGGCTTCTGTNGCAATGTGATTCAGTGAAAACTTGGTGATCCGAAGGTGGTTTGAGGTTGTTTGCTGGGTTCTTGTTGAATCGACGGCCTCAAGGATGGCTCACAGACTCTATCACAGGCTCACGCTGTGACTGAGGCTGTATCCTCATATTCTTCAATGAAATCCCATCGATTTGGCCAAAATGTACCTGAAACCACTAATCACACAGTAAGGGATGGAAATTGGAGGAATAAGATGGAATATTGCATATGAGGCACATAATCGCAGTGAATTGAGGATGGTTTGTGTACAAAATCATGCCTTAAAACTATGCATATTTCACATGCATCACCTCATCCATAATCCACCTCCTCAGGTCATCCACGCCCGGAACACAAAGACAATCACCCGTCATCAAGGCTCCATCCTCCAGGATGTAAAAACTAGAACTCTCTTCACCGAGAGCCTTATCCCGCAACTCTGCTAGATGAGGGTCACCGAACTGCAACTCCATAATCTTATCCCTCAAGGTCTATCGGATGCTCAAACTGGCCAACAAGGCCCCGGTATCATCAACCTCCAACTGGGCATCCAAAGACCTCAACTCCAACAAAGATGGCAAATGAAAGGAGACCGGCTCCCCATCTGCAGATGGAACTCTCTTCCGGCTCAAAGCATCTGCAATTACATTAGCTTTTCCCAGATGGTACTCAATAGTACAATCATAATCCTTTAGGAGCTCGATCTAGTGCCTCTGCCTCATATTGACCTCCTTCTGGGTCATGATGTACTTCAAGCTCTTGTGATCCGTGAAAATTCGCCACTTCTCCCCGAAAAGATTGTGTCTCCAGATCTTCAAAGCGAAAACCACAGCAGCTAACTCCAAATCATGGGTCGAATAATTCTTCTCAAGATTCCTCAACTGCCTAGAAGCATAGGCAATCACCCGACCCTCCTGCATCAGTACACAACCCAAACCCAAACTAGAAGCATCACTAAACACCATGTACTCCACATCGGGTCTAGGAACTGTCAGCACTGGTGCAGATGTCAACCGACTCTTTAGCTCCTCAAAACTCTGCTGGCAATGATCATCCCATACGTAAGAGCAATCTTTCCTCAACAGCTTAGTCATGTGACCCGCTATCAAGGAAAAACCCTCATTGAACCTGCGATAGTAAGCAGCAAGTCCAAGGAAACTCCGGACCTCATATGCATTCTTCGGTGTTCCCACTCCATAACTATTTTAACCTTGGCTGGGTCCACCTTAATACCTTCTTTCGACACTATATGCCCGAGAAAAGCCACTTCATCCAACCAAAACTCGCATTTGCTGAGTTTGGCATAAAGTTGCTTCTCCCGCAGCCTCTGCAACACCAACCTCAAATGCTCCTCATGCTCGGCCTTACTCCTCGAGTAAACCAGAATATCATCAATGAAAACAACCACAAACCGATCCAGAAACTCATGAAACACCCCATGCATCACACATATGAACACTGCAGGAGCATTTGTCAACCCGAAAGGGACCACAACAAATTTATAGTGACTATACTGAGTACGAAAAGCAGTCTTTGGTATGTCTTGCTCTGCAATCCTGACCTGATGGCATCTGGATCGCAAGTCAATCTTTCGAAACACATATGCACCCTGTAACTAATCAAACAAGTCATCAATCCTGGGCAACGGATACTTGTTCTTCACAGTCACTTTGTTCAATTGCCTATAGTCCACACACATCTGCATACTGCCATCCTTCTTCTTAACAAACAAGACCGGAGCACCCCAATGTGAAGTGCTCGGTCTAATGAAACCCTTTTCTAGCAACTCCTCCAACTGCTTCTTCAACTCCTGAAGTTTAGTCGGAGCCATCCTGTAAGGTGGAATAGAGATAGGAGCAACTCCCGGTACCAAGTCCACTGTATACTCAACCTCACGCTCCGGAGGTAAACCTGGTAATTCGTCGGGGAAAACCTCTAAAAACTCCCTCACTAAAGGAATGTCCTCCAAACCCGGCACTGGTACCGTAGAGTCCACTACATGGGCCAGGAAAGCATCAAATCCTTCCTGAATCATCCTGAAAGCCTGCATAGCTGATATACAACAAGCAGAAAGAGCTCTCTGCTCCTCAACAAACACCAATCTACGCCCTAAAAGAGAACACAAAGCCACTTCTTTGGCTCGACAATCTACCACTGCTTGGTGTCTAGACAACCAATCGATGCCAAGAATCACATCAAACTCGCTCAAATCCATAACACTAAGATCAGTGGGAAAACACTCACCATCATACTCAACGGATACATTCCTACACACCCGATCCACACTAACTATACTACCCGTAGGTAACCGAATTCTCAAGGGTCTACCTAGGTCATCATCATCACAATCATGTCTAGTCATGTATGCACGTGAAATAAAGGAATGTGTAGAGCCTGGATCAACCAAAGCATGTGCACGATGACCAAAAACCATAAATATACCTGCAATGACCTCAGGAGCATCAATAGCCTCCTCTCTGGTGATGGCATAGACCCGAGGTCTAGCTGCATGCGTTGCTCCACCTCTGCCCCCAGATCCATTACCACGACCACGACCTCTGTAACCATCGCCCCTACCTGAGCCAGAAGCTACAAAACTCTGAACCGTGTACTGAGATCCACCTCCAGTCCTCTCTGGACAATTGAGCTTAATATGCCCAGATTGCCCACAACCCCAACACTTAAGTTGTGGCCGCTCTGAAACACCCTGTCCACGGGACACATCCTGATGCGACTGGCCACCAGAAGATCTACCTGATCTGCCTCGGTAGCCACCTCCCCAGTTCTTCTTAGACCTACGGAAAGAAGAACCACCCGAATAACCACCACTAGAAGTTGTGTACTGCCTCTTCGGCTGACTACCATTGTCTAGAAAAGAAGAATCCCGCTTCTTCTGTCCAGCTGCTTGAGCCTGCTGTGCTCCCAAAAGAATCCTCTCCATGTCCACTGCAGCCTCACAAACTACATCCCAGGTCTTGTGCCTCCCACTAGCCACAGGTGCCACCACAGTGTGGCGTAGGGCATTCACAAACCGTCTACACTTGGTCTCCTCTTCTGGCACAAACTCCCTGGCATAGGAGAGAAGAGTGTTGTACCAAATCTGAAAAGCAGTGACTGACTCATCATCCCCCTGCCTAATGTCAAAGAACTGCCTCTTTAACTCCTCTCGGTAACTGATAGAAAGGAACTCCTTATAGAACCTCTCCTTGAAGTCTTCCCAGTGCATCACCACTGGTTTAGGCATATTTGCCACCAGCTCCTACCACCATGTCAGAGCATAACCAGTGAACATGTGGGCCGCATACTTTGCCCGAGACACTGGCTGACATGTGAACTTTTCCATCACATTCTCCACCTATCTGAACCAAACATCTGCCAGCTTCTCCACCTTGTCCTCGCCAGAGAACTCACCAATCCCCGACTTGTTGATGTGCTTGTATCCACTCTCCAGACTACCCACCGTGGGTTCTGCAGCAAGTACTGGCTATGCCCTCTACTGATGCTGGTGAAACTGCTGCCACTGGAGAAAAGCCTGATACTACTACAGCATCACCGGGTCCATACAAGGACGTACGACATTCTTTTGTCCAGCTCCCGCAGCACTAACCCCTACTGCATTCACGTTTCCCTGTCCAACAGGAACCTGTCCTCCTGCTGCATTGTCCTACACCACGTTATCGTTCCCTTGTCCAACGGGAATTTGCATCACCGACACGTTGTCGGAAACATGACTAAGGGCGTGCCCCTCGGGATTATGCTAATCCAAGTGTTCCATGTCAGCGCCTATATGAATGCAACTTGTCAAAAATAGTTTACAAAAACGACACAAAACTAGAATAGGCTTATGCACAACAATCACAACAGACACTTGTTTGAAAACCCAAAAGACCTAAAGCCTGCTCCGCTACCAAGCTGAAACGACCGCATCCCAGAAACAATTATACAAAACATAAGTAAATACGAAATGACCAAAACACCCTTTAGTCTAGGGATGCCAAAACTCTATGAGTAATAATATCTCAAAAACTGAAATAATAATATCCAACAAGAAATAAACATCGGGTTGTAAAATGTCCAAAGTATAGACAGGCTCAACCAGCCAAAATAACCACCGGCAAATCAACCGGAATAACAATGACCAAATCCAAAATAAATCAAATCCACATCCCGAAAAGTAATTAAGCAGCGGAAATAAAGAAACAGTCAATGACAAGTGTAATCATATGCAGTGTCAAACTATAGATCCGCCAGGAAGAAAGAACGGCTACCTGCTGAGAGGAAGAAGTTCGAAACTCGATGTGGAAGAAAACTATCAGCAAGCAACAATGGATCTGTAAAACCACGGTGGCGATTTATATGAGTCGCCTACTCAATGTACAATATAAGACAAATATACAGGCACACGAAGACAGGCTTGTAGGGTGAGTAAGGCCACAAGCACAAGTATACACACACGATCAACACGTGCAAATACCATACACAGAGGAGTTATGTGATTTATCTGTTTATATTCTTTATTACTTTTATTATTAAGGGCCCTCAACTGTGTGCGTCGGGCGCGGTAGTGACTGATCAGTCCAGGGCTCAACCCAAAATATACTCACATCGAAAAGGGTAAAATCCGAAACAAAAATAACCATTGAAATACCTCAGGTGGCCGACGGCTCTCTGAGGGGTGCACTCAGTACATACCAATATCAGGTATAAAAATAACCAAGGGGTGCACCACCTTCCCCATGGCGGCGCCTCTTTGAGGGATGCTCTCAGTACAAAACTAACCAAGGGACGCATCCATCTAATCCCCAAGCCACCGTCTCTAAATCTCTGTTTTTATCCAACTCAAAACCCGAGGGGTACCCACTCTCCCACTCGGTGCTACCGGTCAACAGCCCCACTGTAGATTATTAATTATCCAGGTATGTTATGTTACCAATTATGAAATTGTATAAGTGTCTCCTCAAGTCATTTCTAAGTTGTGTACCATTACAGAGGTTCTCTAAACAGAGCCTAAAGCGCACAATAAACATGGTATAGCACGACAGCATATATCACAAGCATGGCAATAACAGCTCATAGGAGAATCACATAGCAAAGCAGCTCATAACTATTATCATGGCAATTCAGCACATAAACAACCAGGTACACAACACAGTCAACAGTATGAAGCATACTCAGCAAGCAGTATTACCTAACCATACCAACAAGTATTCGCATACAGGTATATAAGTCTTATAGAGTCACCCCAGTTATGATGGCGCTCTGTCTGTCCACCACTAGTTCCTGCTGCTCCCGAGTTATGTCTTGTGCCTAAATACATAAACACCACTATCACACAAAAGAACTAAACAAAAGCATGCATGCACGTGCAATGCAACCGTAAGTTAAAGTCCAGCCCGACTAGTCTACTCTCACCAAAACTATATTTCCAAGTCACGGGTCTATGGTTCACAGGCTTAAAGCCTAACTATGTCCAAAATCCTTATCCAGCTCAAAGTCCACATGGTCTCTAGGCCTAAAGCCCACATCCCTAGAACCACTATAAAATCCAGATATGTCCTTGGGCTTTGAGCCCATCTCTTAATTAAATCCAATTAATCATGTTGGTCATAACATCTCATTACTAGGCCTAGGCCCAATTTTTTCTAACCCCTTTGAAGGGTTTTACCCGAACCCGAGTTATCGTCCTAGAGTTTCTACCTGCGTCGAACAAACCGGTCACAAGCTACTCGCTTATCGCTCTCGGTTTCTACTATGTATATTATTACAATCAATACATAACCCAATTCGGAATAAATAATACATGCCATGAGGTACAACAAATTCTACATCAAGGTAATACCATTAAATGCCAGAAAAGATTCTGTTCCACCGAAACAACAATCCCGAGACGCCGAAAACACCTGAACTCGCCGGAATCCGGTCCCACCCTCGCCGAAAGTTCCTCAATAGCCCCAAACAACCTCCAAAGAACTACCAAACCCGAAATTCCAAACATCAATGTTCAATTCATCAATTACAGCAGCTATAACGGACACTTACCAAGACAGAACCTAAAAGACGAATTAAAAAGGAAAAAGGCAAGGCCGGATCCTTATCGGAACACAAATCGATCCCCAACAATAACAGATCCTCGAACCAACACTCTTGTTCTCCACCAACAACTACCAAACACACAGAAACCCGAGCCCAGGAACCTCCTATCTAGAAACAACGCCCAGCACCCGAGACCTGAAGCCCACTATCGGAAATCAACTCGCCACCTCACTGTGAGCTTCACAGAGCCCAATCACCATCGCCCAACAACCGCCAAACAAGCATATCCGCCACCGTCCGAGCACAAGCAAGCAACACCAACGACAAAACACAACACGTATACACCCACAGGACACCATTCAACACTAGACCTCCAAAACAAAAGAAAAGATGGGGAGAAGGATGAGTCGAGGCTTACCAGTGCACGATGATGAAGGTGCAGCAGCTCGATCCAACCCCTCTCGCAGACCCGCCATGGACAACCCCTCACTCCCTCTGCTGGTTCTCGCGTACGGAAGAAGAGGTAGAGGCGGCGGATCGTTGAGGATAAGAGAATAAGGAGAGATGGTGGTGGAAGCTTGTTGTGAGCTCGACAGAAAGAGTAGAGATAAGGAGGAAGAGGTTGGGAGCGACGGAGAGAAGAAAAGAAAAAAAAAAGAAGAAAGGAAAAGAAGAGAAAAAAAAGAGGGTTAGGGTTGTCCGGCCCGAGCTCAAAACGACGCCGTTTTGGGCTTGGGCGAGGTCAACCCGCCCTAGGTCAACCTGCCTTTGTTTTTTTGTTTTAACTCAAAACGACGTAGTTTCACTGGAACCACTTAAAAGCCTAACTTCAAACTCCGAATCCCGATTTAACTCCAACGAAGGCTCGATTATGATAAACTCGACATAAAACTTAATAACTTGAGGTAATTAAATACCATTAGGTCCAAAACTCCGGAAAATTCTCGAGGATAAAATTGGAAATAAAATTTCAGAAATTCCATAAAATAAATTATGAAAAAAAAATCGGGGCGTTATAGTAGCTGGTGTATGTGCATTGATTACCGAGCACTCAACGATAGTACTGTCAAGGATAAGTTTCTAATTCCACTTATTGAGGAGCTGATTGATGAATTACATAGCTCAGTTATATTTCTAAAGCTTGATTTGAGGTCAAGGTACCATCAAATTTGCATGCATACGGAGGACATTTACAAGACCGCCTTTCGTACTCATAAAGGCCATTATGAATTCCTAATGATGCCCTTTAGGGAATCGATAGTTCAAACTTTTCTTCTGCAAATTTTTTCTTGTATTTTTTGATGATATTCTGGTTTCTAGCCCTTCTATTGAGAGTTACCTACAATATTTGCAGCAAATTTTCCAAATCTTGAGGGAGAATTCTCTTTTCCTTAAAAAGTCAAAGTGTTTTTCGGAGTAGGCAAGGTGGAATACTTGGGTCATTACGTTTCTGGTGCAAGTTTACACAGATCCTAAAAAATTTGATTCAGTCCAGCATTGGCCAATTCCTAACTCTGTTAAGGAACTTCGAGCATTTTTTGGGCTAGCTAGATATTATAGGAGATTTATTTCCTGGTATGGCATGATTTCCAAGCCCTTGAATGACCTTTTAAAGCAAAAATCTTTTGTTTGGTCTCCATCAGCACACTTGGCCTTTGATCAATTAAAGTTGGCGTTGGTTACAGCTCCTATCCTAGCACTACCTGACTTCTCCAAGCCTTTTGAAATTGAGACTAATGCTTCTGGGGGAGGAATTGGAGCAGTCCATTAGCTCCTAAGCATGCGACACTCTCTGATTATGAGAAAGAATTATTGGCTATCCTTTTTAAGGTTGAAATGTGAGAGAGATATCTAATAGGGAGACACTTCATCATTCGTACCGACCACCAAAGCCTAAAATACCTTTTTGGAGTAGCATGTTACAACCACTAGTCAAGCTGCTTGGTTAGGTAAGTTACTGGCATTGGACTATGAGATTCGGTATAAGAAGGGGAAGGAAAATCAAGCTGCAGAAGCCTTATCCAGAGTCAATAGTGTTACCTTACTTGCTATTGCTGTCTCAAGTATTGATGTTGGCTTGTTGGATGAAATTAAAGTGACTTGGGAAACGGATGGCAAGCTGTTGTCCAAAGTGGCTCAATTTAAGCAGGGGGTGCCAATACCTAAATATGGTTGGAGTAATAACCTACTTAAGCGTAATATTCTAGGTGGTAAGCGACTTGGCCCTGGTTAAACGAGGTCTCGGGTTCGACTTCCTTGTCTATATAAAATTTTCTCATTGAGAGATTCACTCATTATAACTAGGATTGAATCCGAATTAATCAGAACGACGGATACTTGTTTATCATGAATTTGTGATTGCTTGCTTTAAAATTTAAAGAGTTGATATTATGCGTGCCTAATCCAGTAGATATTCAATTGACCGAGTGTAATTTGTCCATGTGATGTCAAAAATCTCAAAACATATTTTCTGTTTTCCCTTGTGATGAAATGTCAAATTCAAGAAAGAATATATTAAAGGTGAACACTTCGGTGCTGCCCCTTGATGGGTATGCACCATACATACCCACACATGGCAAATTTTGACAGGGTCACATGGCACTTTTTTTCTACCTTAGAAAATAATAAAAAAAAAAGATAATAAAAATATATTCTTTTTAATTAGATCCCTAAACTTTTTGACATTACAAGATATATCTCAGTTTTATAAATTTATCTCAGTTTTCTTTCAGACCTCATGCTGTAGCTTTTTATTTTACGCTCCATGTGAAGTCATCTACAACGAAGCATCCACAAGTCTCTTTTTTCTTTAAAATGTTCTTGCCTCAAGCAATTCCCTATTTTAGTTTCGTTTACACATTGGCCGTCTGTGAAGTCCAGCAATAATCTTAGACGAGAACATAAATTAAAGAAAATGATGTTTCTAGATTTCTTTCTCATGTATTTCTTTGGTGAAACCTTTTTTTTCTTTCTTTCTTCTTACCTTTTTATTTCTCAAACAGAGAATTCCTATATGGTGGAGATGGTATTACTGGGCAAACCCTATAACTTGGACCTTATACGGTCTATTGACTTCATAATATGGCGATGACGATATACCTATGAAGCTATTAGACGGTGATCGCTCGTTGCCTCTAAAGCAGGTTTTGAAATAAGTGTTTGGATACCATCATGATTTCCTGGGCATAGCCGGTATTATGATGGCCGGTTTCTGTGTGATTTTTGCTTTTGCTATAAAAGCCTTCAATTTCCAAAGGAGATGAGAAGGTGGCATTATGGTATCCGATCATCAACTAATAACTGGACAATTATTGCATTAGTCAAGAGTGAGCCAGTTCCGTTCTTTTCTTCAATCGTTGACTAATTAGGGATTTGTGAAATAGGGAAGAACAGGGAGGGAGTAAGTGAGAAGTCAATGTGTCTTTTATTTTTTTTTTCTTCAATCGTTTAACTGAGAAGTGCCTCATTGACAATTTACCAAGGACGAATTAGGATATATTTAACAATCTTTAAAATTTAAGGGACCTAATTAAAAAAAATCTACATTTCTTAAAAATGAATTTTGTTTTCTCAGAATTTAAAAAAAAAGCCACATAACCCTGTCAGAATTTGCCAGGTGGAGGTATATATGGTGCATATCCATCAAGGGGGGCAGCACGGAAGAATTTACCTATATTAAATGGTTAATATGGACTTGTTATCTTTGTTTTAGGTTAATTCGTTAGTCCCCTTAAACAACGTCTCTCGAATTTGAGTCTTGCAGACAGAGAAAATGAATGTAGGAAACTTTATCTTTTGGTGGGGGGCTATGTAGCGGATACAAAACATATATGAGAAAACATGAAAACATTTACAGAATTATCTCGGGCAAATCATCATGGTGATGAAACTTACATTGCATGCAAAAAGGATGGCATCTAATAATAGTGTTAGTTCACTGCTTAAGTATATTAACCCTCCACTCAAATCCCACTTTGTACCTAAAATTAGGATTAAACATTGCTGAACTCTTCACCCCCTTTTGAGTTAAAAAAGAAATGTTTTAGCACTCAACTAATAATTAATTATTGGTTACTTCAATTAATCTAAATCTATAACTCAGCACATTATTTGGTACAATCACCATTGAACTTCTCCTAATCTGCTCTGGCTTTTGGCTTTGTTAAAAACAGTCAACACTTGTTTCTTGGAATCACAAAAGAATGTCTTCTTTTTCCTTCTCTTTGGATTTCACGCATCAAGGGATCACTTGCATGCAAACATGAAATGCATGAAGGTAATTTTCTTCTTATATGAAGACCATTGCTTGTGCAGGATTCCAGCCAGGATTGCTGGAAAACTTAACTACCGGAGTCAAAAGGCTAATTAATGTTGAATTTTCAATTTTAGTCTTTTAATCACTGAGACTACAAATCCCCCAAAAAAGAGAAATAAAATCAAATGAGTTGTGAAGAATATGGTTGGAGTAATAAGCTACTTAAGCGCAATTGAAGCAGGGGGTGCCAATACCTAATTATGTTAACATTCACCACTCCATCTATAAATAGAGGAAGGATACATATATGAAATAAAAATCTTTCATTTCCTCCCCCATATATTCTCTTCATCCCTATTCTATCATTATCTTCTTGAATCAGAATTCTCCTAATTTATTTTCCTTAATTACTGTGGTATATTATTGCCATCATCCTATTTACCTTCCAGTTTACAACACGTTATCAGCACGACACTCTAACCTACCAAGGTACTAATTCTTAAACACTTCTAGTCGTTGTTATTTCAATACTTCTTGTTACTATTATCATTACCATGAAAAATCTTATAAAACTTGAGTTTGAGTCCCTAGATATTTCTGGAAGAAATTATCTGTCATGGGTACTAGATGTAGAAATACATTTAGATGCTAAGGTCTTGGGAGACACCATAAAATCTACCCATGATAAGGCGAAAGCCGTATCTATTCAAAATAGAGAAGGGTTTAGTCAAGAAAAGGAAAAGGTTGTATTTAGTCAAGATAAGGCAAAAGTCATGATCTTTCTTTGCCATCATCTTCATGACAGTCTAAAGACTGAATATCTTACTATCAAAGATCCTGCAGATCTTTGGAAGTATTTGAAAGAAAGATATGATCACCAGAAGATAGTCATACTCCCAAAAGCTCGTTATGAGTGGATGCATCTGAGGTTGTAAGATTTTAAATCTGTGGATAAATATAATTCAGCTATGTTTCAAATAAGCTCCCAGATGAAACTATAAGGAGAAAATATTACTGACGCTGATATGTTAAAAAAAAAAATATTCTTCACTTTTCATACATCAAATGTGGTATTGCAACAACAATATCGTAAAAAGGGTTTCACAAAATATTTTGATTTAATATCGTGCCTCCTTGTGGCTGAACAAAATAACGAGCTATTGATGAAAAATCATGAGTCTCGCCCTACTGCTTCTGCTCCATTCCCTGAAGCGAATGCAGCAGTACATGATAATTTTGGTCATGGCCGCGAACAAAGTCGTGGCCGGGGACGAGGGCGGGGACGTGGAAGAAACCGTTTTAATTACCATGTCCGTAATATTTATAACAATGGCAAGGCTAAAGAAAAACATGTGAACCACGCTAATGATGGCAATTATCAAGATAAGAAAAATCCCGAGTCAGCCTGCTATCGATGTGGCATGACAGCTCATTGGTCAAGAACATGCCGTACAACAAAGCACCTGGTAGATCTTTACCAAACATCTGTGAAAGGCAAAAATAAAGTTTTTGAAGCTAATGTTTTTCAAGAAGATGACGAGGATGCTAATTTCAAGACTGATTCATTTCTGGATATTGAAGAATAAATCTTATTTACCCTGAAGGTACAAAATAATAAGGTGAAAGAATAGTGAATCTTGTTTTCCTCTAAAGTACAAGTAATAAGATGAAAGAAGAGTGAATATATTGTCAATTTCTTTATTTTCATTAATGTTCTTCTTGTGATATGTTGCTAATTCATTTGTTTTATTAATGTTCTTTCTTTATTTGAATATGCTTATTTTATTATTTTTTGAATAAATTTCACTTCAATATTATTTTCTTGTGCATGTCTCATTTTCTTTTCATGAAGATATGGATATTCAACTGTATGATTCCAAGAATAATGACTCAGATATTTGTCTTGCAGACAGTGGAACTACTCATAATAAACGAAAATATTTCTCTTTCCTAGAAATTTGCAAAGGCATATGTGAGTACAATCTATGGTAGTACAAAAATAATTGAAGGCTCCAGAAGAGGCTGACATGGATGTGCCCCGCTGGCATGCTTGCATGTGGTGGACCAGTAAGAAGATGACACGTGGCATGTAGGGTTCCCAAATAAAAAATATTTTAAAGTGTAGGGTGAATATTTTTAATATATAAATATTTTTTGTGTAAAATATAAAAATCCAAGCAAATCACTATACCGATTAATTTAATACCTAGATAAATAAAATAATTTAACTAAAAAACTTATTTATCTGCCATATTTTATTATATATAAAAATATAAAAAAATATATTTTTTTCATTTTAAAAATGTATGTGAAAATATTACCCATTTTTTAATTTTTTATTTTTCATCCAACAATATAATTTTAAATATATGAAAAAATTAAACTAATTAGAACCTAATTTCTTTCGCCCACCAATACAATTTTAAATGCCCTAAAAAATTAATTATAGACTTAACTCTTAATTATCCAACTTAATACTCAAAATTAATGTATTAATCGATGAGAAAAAAAATTATTTCCTTCTCCTCTCTCTTCCCAGTGAACACTGCTGCAAAAAAAAAAATCCAATTTTTTTATTCTTCTCCTCTTTCTGCTTAACCATCCACCGCCAAAGTAAACTCACAAATTCATTACTCCAAGAAACTGTAACAGTACAGACTAGCATTTCTAAGCATTCCACTAACGAATTATTGTTATTATTAGAATTAGTACACTAGTATTATCATCTGACTACTCACAAGACAAAAGCCGTTGCGGACTCGCACATATCGGGGGAGTCAGTTCTCCTCATCGAAGAGGCGGCAAATTTGGAAGGCAAGGAGGCCGGAGGAGTCGAGGGAAGCCTTATGGAGGAGGTCACGCTTGATGTTGTTCATGTAACGTCCCGGCTTGTCGACTGTCACTACAAACCAACACGGGACCTTTCCAACATGCTTTGTCCTCATTCGCACGTTTCCGGGGAAAACTTCCCAAGAGGTCACCCATCCTAGAATTGCTCCAAGTCAAGCACGTTTAACTTTGGAGTTTTTCTAGAACAAGTACTGAAAAGGTAGGTGCACCTTGTTGATATAGCTAATACCCATCAAACCGTTTAAGTTATTCTCAATTGTACAGTCCCATACATGTACAACCTCGAAATCACTTCATTTGAGCTATTCTTAATTGTAGAGTTCCATAACCGTATAATTACGAAATCGCCCCAACTGTGCAGCCCCATTCTTACACAGTCTCAAGATCTCTCGTATTCCGATTTGGATTCGGTTCATTCCTGTGCCCTTCCGTCTAGAAGCCCGCTGGAAGCTGCTCCTTATCCATGCTCATTCCGGCACCGGCGTCCACTTCCGGACCTCACAGACCCCGGGTGTCATAGGCCCACCAGCTTCCACTAGGTTCGTCCCCGAACCCTGCACCGTACTAGGGGAGTTCTGGAGCTCCGCTACCAACTTTAACGTCCCGGCTTGTCGACTGTCACTACAGACCAACGCGGGACCTTTTCAACATGCTTTGTCCTCACTCGCACGTTTTCAGGGAAAACTTCCCAATAGGTCACCCATCCTAGAATTGCTCCAAGTCAAGCAAGTTTAACTTTGAAGTTTTTCTAGAATGAGTACCAAAAAGGTAGGTGCACCTTGTTGATATAGCTAGTACCCATCAAACCGTTTAAGTTATTCTCAATTGTACAGTCCCATACATGTACAACCTCGAAATCACTTCATTTGGCTATTCTTAATTATACAGTCCCATAACCGTATAATTATGAAATCGCCCCAACTGTGCAGCCCCATCCCTACACAGTCTCAGGATCTCTCCTATTCCAGTTTGGATTCGGTTCATTCCTGTGCCTCTCTGTCTAGAAGCCCGCTGGAAGCCGCTCCTTATCCATGCTCATTCCGGCACCCGCGACCACTTCACGACCTCAGAGACCCCGAGTGTCGCAGTTCATGCGATCGGTTAGGGTTTGGTTCTCCCTCCTCGGCGCCGACATGTCCTCCTGTTGGTCACGGAGCTGGCATCTCTGGCTAAGGGATCGCATGCTCAGGAGTAAGATACCGATCATTGCGAAGAAATGGACGTAAATGCCCTTGTTCATCCTTGCGATAGCCAAAAACCTCGACCGATTCTTGGGGTTATCGCCGACGCTACTGGCTGAGCTAAACGATAGTGAGGATGCCTTGTCGGCTATCTCGGTTACGGGGAGGTGGGGGAGATAGTGGTCGTGTAAGATGATGCTACAGAGTGAGTGAAAAAAAAAATATCTCTCACTGTTATCTTCTCCTTAGCCAGTCCGGTTGTGGTAGATCTTAGGGTTGATCTCGTAGCGGTGGTTGTGGGAGTCGAGGTCGTCGAAGGAGTTGAGCTCGGAGGAGGCGGCGGAGAAGCGACGGAGCTTGGTGAGGGTGACAACATTTTAGGCGAGGTAGGTGAGGTGGTCATGAGGGGTGGCGAGGAGGAGATCTGATTTAGCTTTTTTTAACAAAACTATTAGTTTTAGTTGTGGTTAGTGGGGATGGATGAAACACCGCCATGCCCATGCCTGGGCGGATTGTATAGTTTTGGTGTTTCATGTTTGTGTTCATTCATTCAGCTGGAAATTGTAAAAACAAAAACAAAAAAAGAGAACAGTTTGTTGTTGATGAGATGCAGATCTGAATAAAGGCCATGCGGGTGGATGGTTCAGGAGAAAGAGGGGAAGAATAAAAAATTTGAGAATTTTTTTTGCAGCATTGTTCGCCAGAAAGAGATAGAAGAAGGAAATAATTTTTTTTCTCATTGATAGGTACAATAACTTGAGTATTAGATTGGGGTAATTAAGAATTAAGTCTATAATTAATTTTTCAGGCATTTAAAATTGTATTGGTGGATGAAAGAAGTTAGGTTTTTAATTAGTTTAGTTTTTTCATACATTCAAAATTATGTTGTTGGATGGAAAATAAAAAATTCAAAAAAGGTAAATATTATCACATACACTTTTAAAATGAAAAAAATATAAATTTTTATGTTTTTCATATTTAATAAAATATGGCACATAAATAATATTTTTAGTTAAATTATTTTATTTATCTAGGTATCAGGTATAATGATTTTTTTAGATTTTTATATTATTTTTATATTTTGCAAAAAAATATTTATATATTAAAAATATTCACCTTACATTTTAATTTTTTTTTATTTGGGACCCCCACATGCCACGTGTCATCTTCTTACTGGTCCACCATATGCAAACGCGCCATTCGGGCACGGACCGCCACGTGGTGCGTCCACGTCAGCCTCCAACACATGTCAAGTTGGGTGAACAGTACCCAATTTTGATTTTGTACAAATTGAACAAAATTGGGATAATAGAGTACTCAAATTTGAACAAAATGTGATAACTGGGAGGGTAAATTGACGAATCGGTAACTCGATACCCAAACTGACTTTTTTTGAATAATAGTGGGGGCATAAGGATAGTTTACCCAAAGTTATTATGCCCAGCCAGAAGCTGGCACCAGCTTGAAGCTGACTAATTAGTTAAAAATTTGGCATGACCGGTTGGGCCATCCTGGATCAATAATGATGCGTAGAATTATTGAAAGTTCATTTGGTCATCCATTAAAAAACCAGAAGATTTTTCAATCTAATGAATTTTCATGTGCTGTTTGTTTACAAGGAAAATTAACTATCCGACCTTCATATGATAAGGTTAGTTCTGAATCACCAGCATTTTTGTAAAGAATTCAGGGAGATATTTGTAGACCTATACATCCACCGTGTGGGCCATTCTGATATCTTATGGTTTTAATTGATGCAACAACAAGATGGTCCCATGTGTGTTTATTGTCCTCACGCAATCTGGCATTTGCTCGTTTATTGTCGCAATTAATCAAATTGCGGGCACGCTTCCCTGATCATACATTTAAGACTATACGTCTTGATAATGTTGTTGAATTCACCTCTAAGGTATTCAATGACTATTGTATGTCAGTTGGAATTGTGGTTGAACATCCTGTAGCTCATGTTCATATCCAAAACGTTCTAGCAGAATCGTTGATAAAACACTTCTAATTAATTGCTAGACCATTATTGATGAGATGTAAACTCCCCGTTACTGTTTGGGGACATGCGATTTTGCATGCAGCAGCACTTGTGTGCATCAGGCCAACAAGTTATCATGAGATCTCCCCTATTCAATTGGTTCATGGTCACGAACCTAATGTCTCCCATCTTCAGACCTTTGGTTGTGCAGTATATGTTCCAATTGCTCCACCACAGCGAACTAAAATGGGTCCTCAAAGAAGATTGAGAATATATATTAGATATGAATCTCCATGAATAATAAAATACTTGAAACCAACAGCTGGAGATTTATTTATAGCAAGGTTTCCTGATTGTCATTTTGATGAAAATATCTATCCAACATTAGGGGGAGAAAATAAGCAGGTGGATAAAGAGATTAAATGGAATGCTATATCATTATCCAGTCTTGATCCTCGAACAAATCAGTGTAATCTTGAAATTCAAAAGATAATTCATTTGCAAGATATAGCAAATCAATTGCCAGACGCATTTACTGATGCCAATAGAGTGACAAAATCTCATATTCCAGCTGTAACTGCTTCTATTAGAATTAATGTCCCACAAGAACAACCAAAGAATACAAATAAATCTAAAGCACGCCAGAAGCGTGGCAGACCACTCGATTCTAAGGATAAAAATTCTCGATAGAGAAAAGGAGCAAAGATACAGGATGGCCCTAACGAGGTAATAAAACCTCCAGTAGAGGTTCAAATTGAAAATCCTCAAGAAGAGGATAATCCTCTGGAAGAGATTTCTGACATAAATTTTAATGTTCCAAAAGTAACTCAGGTACCTAAAACAAGTCAAAATATTGTACAAAACAACACGGGACCTTCCCAACATGCTTTGTCCTCACTCGCATGTTTTCGGAGAAAACTTCCTAGGAGGTCACTGTAACGCCCCGATTTTTCGTTAATTGATTTTTATGGAATTTTCAAATTTTTGGAATTTGAATTATTTTTGGAATTTAAATTCCAACTTTACCCTTGAAGAATTTCCGGGATTTTTGGTCAAGAAGATTGCTATTAATTTCTTCTTCTTTTCTTTGGAAATATTAAATTGGATTAAACTTGAAAATAAAACAAAGTA
>JAKUCV010002267.1:0-28927 GCA_028386065.3 Turnera subulata | reverse complement strand
GCTTGTTTGGTATTTTTGGGATGTTTATCCCCGTGTTGATTTTCTGTGTCGTTTGGAATAAGTAAATGGATAATTAATGAATTGTGATGAGGATGTCGATCCTCGGTATTTTGGTTAGGGATGTCGATCCCTGAGTTTGGTTTTAATGATGATATAATTGTCGCGTGGTAAGTAGAGGTACGACCGGATGGTTAGAGACCGTTTGTGGTGGCCATGATCTGGGTTACTTGATAAGCATGTCTATGCTTGGGATGTCTATCCCGATTTGTTATTTTTGGGATGTCTATCCCTGGGTTCTTTTTGATCTGGCACCAGGAACAGGTTGATAACCTGGTACGGCCCTAGCTTATCCGTGACGGGGCCCGGAAAGATAAAATTGGATAATTGATTTTATTTGAGTCTTTTGGTTAGGCTGTTTAGCCTGTGTTTTTGACTTGAGTAGTTATAGTGTGCATACTGATCGTCTTTCCATTGTCGTGAGCACTTCGGACTCACCCCTCACCTGCGGGCTTTCATCCCGTAGGATGAGTTGTTTCATGTACAGGTTTGGTGCATTCCAGACAGGCTGCGACGTTCCCTTGGACGGGCTTGGATCCATAGGTTGCATTGGTTATGCATACAGTGTTTGTGAGTTTAAAGTCTTCCGCTGTGCATAGTTTTCTATTATTTGGCCATTGGGCGAGTTTTATTATTATTGATGTTGGGCCGTAGGGCCATATTGTTGATTTTATTATGGGCCGTTGGGCCCGAGTTATTGTTGTATACACTGTATGCTGAGTCATTTTGGGCTGGGTTGACACAGTTCCGACACGTGTTTACTGTGTACGGTAAATACGGGTCGGGGCGCTTCAATCACCCCGACCTAAATTTACCCGACACACAGTGATTACCAACAACAGTGTCGACACGTGGCATAAATTGTGTAATACAACAGGAAACCGGCCCATTGGCCCCAAAAATAATAACAAACACCCGGCCTCGGGTACATCAATATCAATAGCACAGCGGAAGCAATTATAAACACAATGTCAACATATGCAAAACTCCAAATGCAAATTAATGGATCCGAGTCCTTCCCGAGGGTACACTGTAGCCGCCGAAATGCAATCCTGACCTAACCTGCAAGGACTGTGTGAGGGGTGAGACCAACCACTGTCTCACCGATAAATAAATAAACTGCAGTATACAAGCAACCGTATATACACCAAAGCCAACACAATACAATAGAGGTACAACAAGCACAACATAGCATCGGAATCAGACAACATACCGGACCTTACTATACAACTGACATCACACCGTTAAGCTAGTCCTCTAAACTCAATGCCAATAGGCGACTGACTATCCAATTTTATTATTAGGGCCCTCATCACATGATAAGTATTGGTCGTGCCTGGTAGCCAGGTTAGCTAACCTCAGGGTGCTCCCCGTTAAATATCACAAATCATATCACAAATAACCGAGTCCCGCAGTCCTCGGCGGAAGTCCCGCAGTCCTTCCTATAACAAATCAACTGAGTCCCGCAGTCCTCCCTACCATATCACTATCACAAGGTGACTACCATCTGGCCGTACCAATACCTGTCACGTGACGATCTAGATGTCTAGATGATATTACCACTGTTTATTATTATTTCTTATTCCACTATCCAACAGTAATTCTTCATACTCACTTTCCCGAGCAGGCTCACAGCCTCGCAGCTCCTCTAGGAATCCAACGTCACAATACTGGGTCACTGCCATTGACCGATCAAATACCACATATCTTATACGAACAACACAATAATCATATCAACATCACAAAGCACAACAGCTAGTCCACAGTAGTCATCCAGCATATAACAATAATCACAACAGTAGCCAACAATAACATGACAGGTACGCAAGATAACATATAAACAATGATCAACAAACAACCGGGGTATCACGGGCAGCATACCGAAGTTTATAAGTTTATATCCTCACCTGATGTGTCTATGAAACTGCTATCCGATCAAACCTCAATGTCCCTATATACATATATGGCAACACAATCACTTATAATGCACCAACAAGATGATTATGCATGATACCGGTTTAACAGTTATTATACGGCTTATCTATTCATTTCATTATCTCCATAATTATCTTATTACCAAACAGTTCATCCGACGTGGTGATAATTAACCGATTAACTATTTCAAGTGGTTATATCAAACATATTTGTTTCAAATCAAAACCGAACCCGAGCGTCCAAGCTGATATCCCGGCCCTTAGGCTACTTATGACAAGAAAGCTTATATACGTACACTTATATGAAGTGTATATTTAAGAAAATACATTTGTAAATTAATCAAGTTACAACCCGTTAAATACTCATAGTCCATACAACGTAAATGATATTATTCCCAATTAAATACTAAATACTTATACATTTTATAAACAATAATTATATAATAATGGAAACGATAAATACGTCAAAATATTATTTAAATAGTATATCCTATAATAACTCGTTTAATGGAAATTATCTCCAACGGTATGAAATTAACATAGCCGATGTATGGTATAATTATAACGTAATGTTGTAAATTTATAAATACGTGTACGTATATATGTTCGATAAAGTAAGATAATACTAGTAATACCATTATTACGTTAGCAAAATACCCCGGTAAGTTAACAAACATAGCATAGCCATAAAATAGATTTTGTACGGTTATATATATATTAGTCTTATAAATACGTAGTTAAATCCAAATAAGATAATATCATTCTTAAACCTTAAACTGAATCATTAATTACTTATTTGTGTATATATATATATATATATATATAGCCAAAATACGTAGTTATATCCCATAATTAAATTATGGCATTGTATTATTCAGCCAACGGAAATATGGATAGCAACATATAGTAGAATAAGGTAAATAAATTAAGGTATGGCCTATGATTGTTTTAGCCCAAAAGATTGGAAATTAAAAGTATTAGAAATATAATTGTAATACTAACTCACTTAAACATAATTTAAGTTATTTCGGAAATTAAAACTCGGTGGACCTTCACATTCGTTTAGCCCATCGGAAAGGATAAGGTAGCTTCGGATTAACTAAATGAAATGCTTAATTAAATTTAGACATTATGGGCCTTTTAAATAGCCCAATCGAAAAATAAGAGCATAAATTAAATAAATGCATAAAATTAAATAAAAACATAAAAGCATAATTTAAATAAATAGCACATAATTTAAATTGCATAAAATAAAATCTTTAGTTAATATTAATTAAGTTAATTATTCGTTTAATTAATCGTCGTTAAGGTCCCAGTCCGTTTCATATCGTTCGGGTTCGATAAAATGCATGAATAGTTCGAGGCTCGGGTTTTACCCACAGGTTCATTTCCGAGCTCGCCGGGAAATTTCCGGGACACCGGAGACTCGCCGGATTCCGGCTACACTGTTCACGCATCCTCTCGCCGAAAGCTCTGCTACTGTTCACCCATCAAGTCACCCAAACCACCGTGCAAAACCAGCACCGAACCAAGCAACAACAGCATCATCATGACTACGGCCATGCACCCATGACCGGAGTACCACCACACAACCATGTCAGCGACCCAAAACTCCCCAACCCATATCCACAACCACAACAACGACGAAATCATCATCCACTGCCTCTGTCCAAGTCAACAGTAAGAAAAACCACCAACAAAGAATAAAATTAACAGAAGGAAACTCCAGTTAGGACCAATCGAAGCAGTTGAAAGAATAGAAGGGAAGGACTCGGGAGAAAGGGAGAAGAGGGAGGGATCAATGTCACCGCTTACCAACACAGTGGCGACTGGCGGCAGAGGATAGGAGGGAAGAGATCGGACGAGCTCTCGTCCTTTTGAGCTCTGTCGCGTGCTTTACCAAGCAGAGGGTGCGGCTGCCATCAGTTGCAGGTGGTGGTGCGACGTCGATCTGCAGCAAGGTGGACGGCAGTGACGGTCACGAACACGGAGGAGAAGGGAATCGATGGCTGTAAGCGGTGAATCGGCAGCGATTTGCTGAAGAGGACGCGGCGGTGGCTCAGGCTCGTCGCGGCTGCAGCAGCAGATGGGGAATTCGGCGGCGCGAGAACAGGGAAAGGGAGAGGAGAACGGTGGCGAGGTCTGCTCCTCCTTCTCGGTGGTATCGGGCTGGGCGGCGGTTCCTTGTTGCCTCGACGGTTGAGCAGAGGCAGGGGCGTCGTGGCGAGGAGGAAGAGGAGAAAGGAGGGAGGAAGGAGGCGAGCTGGGGTTGGTGACGGCTTGGTGAAGGTGTGACAGCAGCGGCGGTTTGGAGAGGAGGGGGAGAGCAGCAGCGGTCGGGTTGGTGGTCTCGGGTCCGGCAGTTCAAAGGAGAAGAGGAAGAAGGAAGTGGGGAAAGAAAGAGGAATTGGTGATGGCAGAGGAGGCGTGAGGAGATGAGCAAGGGAGAGGAGAAGATAAGGAGGAAGAGGAAAGAAATGACAAGGAAAATAATGGAAGAAAAGACTGAAGGGAAAGGTAGGGCCGGCGACAGAGGAGAAAGAAGAAGGAAGGAAGAAAAAAGAAAGAAAAAAGAAGATAAAAGATGGGATAGAAAACGACATGTAGTTGGGTGAATTATTGGTGCCTTGCCGACAATGAAACGACGTCGATTTGGACGTCCACAAGCACCAGTCAACGCCTTGGTCAAAACACAGCTCTCCTTGTGTTTTATGTTTTGGTTTCACCAAAACTACGTCGTATCGATCGAAACTACACTAAACCTTGCGTTTTGACACTAACTTAACCTTTGTAACATATAAACATAATCTAACAATTATTCTTTTATAAAATTTCAAAATAAATAACCAAAGATTAATTTATTAAATATCATGGAAATGAAAGATGAAATTTTCTTTCTAAATTTTAATTAGTAAATTGTTGCAACATAATTATCATAGCAAAAATAATATATTAATATTACAATTAATGTTTGATTAGGATTTAACAATAATAATGATAATAACTATAATTTTGAGAGTAGTAAAAATAATAGTAAAGATAGTAAAAATTGACTCGGATTGGTAAAAATTTCTTGATTAACCGTGATAAAATTTATTAACCACCGTAAAAGTAAAAACAGCTTGGTAAAAATCACGAAAATTTTACCCGGGTCGTTATATATAGACATATAAAAATTTTTTGTTTTATTTTTTTTTTTTTTCTCGAAAATATTATATAGCTAATTACCTTAAGCGATTGTAGTTTGATTGGTTATTGTAAAATTTGAAATTGTAAGAAATCATGAAATTTAATGTGTGGGAGGGAAATAATTTAATGCATGAAATTTTTTTGTTATATTAAGTTTTTTTTTACTATTTTATTGTTTATATTTTTTTCTTTGACAATTCTTTTTAATGTTAGAATAGTGTTCCAGTTGACCACTTGACTAATCTCACCTACTGGCTCGACGTATTACCATTGAGAAGTGGGATCACTATCAATAGCACAAATTTTTGTCTAGTCACGCGTGAAAAAATTTATTTTGCCTATTGTGAAATAATTAATTCTTCCTAAGGTGTATATTTTAGAAATAAATCAATAAAAGATTTTAGATTAAGCAAAATTTTTAATTTAAAATTTTTAAGCTTTGATTCTATTTTTTTTAAAAAAATTCAGTCACAAGAAAAATTTTAAAATTTTTATTTTCCATAATCATTTATTTTGTAAACTTTAGAAATGATCAAAATCTTAATAAATAATCAATTCCATTATTTGAAATTTTTGTTTTTATATTTTTAATGATTTAAAATTTTAGGGGAATGATATATTTATATTACTATAGCTTCAAACTATGCTAAGGCTTTGTATTTTAATTTTTAAGAAAATGTCTTCTTATTAGTTTGTCCTTTAAGAATTTATGAATTACGTGCTTTATCATTTATTTTTATTACTATTATACATGAACTCAATATTTTAGGAATATTCATATATTAGTTTAAAATATAATTTATAGTAATGTACCCAAAAAAAAGATGTCATGTATATTAAAATACATAGAATTAAAATTTTGGTGGAATATATAATATTTTAGATATCTTGAAATGATAATAAAAAGCAATTGACTGGGAACATTCTTTTGTAAGTTAGGGGGAATGCAAAATAAACCTAGTTACAAGTGGAGGGGTAAAATTGTCTAGCATAATACGGCACCGGACCGACACTAAGGAAGGCCCAGACAGACACAGTACGCGGAAATAAGCCCGGGAAAAAAACGACCGTTGGGAGGGAAAGCCACCGACTCTCTCTGCTATAAATTCAGGAGCCGACAGTACACTACACCCCCTTCTTCCTTACATTCTTATTTGTTAGACACACACACACAATTGAAACTCTCGCTAAAGACCCATACAAAGAAGTTTTCTTTCTCTAATTAGACACCAAACAGATCCCTCCCTCCCTCTGATTTGGTCTAAAAGAATGGCACAATTAGTACTGCCCCCTTCTTGCAATCCAATCCCTAACCCTCCTCCATGGAACCACCGTCCCAAGAAGAGGAAGAGGCCGGAGGACGATGACGATGGTGGTGGTAAACGTCATCGCAACCCTAACCCTAACCCTAACCCTCCCCTTCCTCCGGCAACCGCAACAGCACCCGCACCCACAACGCCTCCTCCCTGTTCCAATTCCAATCAGTTTCTTTCTTCCTCTTCTTGTTCTTCCGGGGACCCATATGTGATTGCCTTGCGGCAGTTTGGAATGCATCTTCCAAGTGGGTATTACTTCAAACCCACCATGGATGAGTTGGTGGGTCACTATCTTCTCCGGAAGATTAATGGAACCTTATCGCCCATCGCCATGGCCTTGATCCCGGAGTGCGATGTGTATGGGGACGAGGAGCCGTGGGAGATATGGTCTCGATTTGGGGCGGCTGATGATCACTCCCTCTTCTTGTTTTCCCCTCTCAAGAAGAAGAAGAAATCATCTTCCAATGGCACCGTCATTGCCCGGAGGATTGGGTCTGAAGGCGGGACCTGGCACGAGGATTCCAAGAAACGCCACCCTGTGGATGGTATGATCCTCAAGGCCGTCGAGAGGCAGTTCAGCTATCGCAACCTCAACTCCCCCAAGAAACGCAAGTTTCCCTGGCTCTTGAAGGAATTCACATTGGATAACTATCCCGGCGGCAACTATGCGGTTTGCGAGCTCAGGAAGACGGGCTGCAATAGCGCTGTTTGCCCTCCTGATNGTGAACAGCCTCCTATTCACATGGTGCCCTTCGATTCTATTGTACCGGATAAGGATTCATTCTTGTGCTGAGGAGGGAATGACTGATGTTTATTCTTTATTCTTCAAAGCTAATTGGATATATTACTGTAGGATTTATTACTGTATTCAACTTTGATGTTCTGTACATTGGCAAAAACAGCCATATACTATTCTGTTAATAGTAACACTCCCCACTCTGGTGGTAATTTTTAATTGTGTCTATCATATTGTTTACTTGTTCAGAATGTAAAGCAATTCCATTCTATTGAATGGGTTCTTTGTCTCAATGAATGCTATCCAGCTCTAGCGTTAACCATACCCCACCGCATTGCGAGTTACTCTTCTTCTTCTCTTCTTTCTATTTCCTGGTTTCAAGATTGCATTTTTTAATTCGCTAATGCCTTTATTCCAGTTGGACTTGAACAGGGTATGCTTTGTTTTTATCTTTTATTGTTGTTTTGTTTGCCCCTTCGTTGCGTCTCTGTTTGTTGTGCTTGATATTGGATTTTGATTGTGCGATTGCTGTAACTATAACTGAAGGTGGACTTCTTTATTCTCTTTTGAATTTGTTGCTCTTAGAAGTCAGAACTGAGAATAGACACTCTTTTCTTGTTTTTCTGTATACCTTGACTCATTAATTTGATCGATATGCATGCATAACCTAAAAGGGGGAGTTTGGATACATATGTATAGAGTTGGTTACAGTGGAGATAGCAACAGTTTGGTTTTGAGAATTCTTCTATTTGCTTTCTCGTTATTTACTTCTTGCAACTTGTATTTGAATGGGAAATGCTGTGGTTTCTTGGATGGTTTTCTGTTCATGACATTTATAATTTATCTCAATTTATCATGTCCAAGTTTTGCGAGTATTTTGTTGTTTCTTCAAGCCATCAGATTAGAAGCCACGTAGTTGCAATAGCTGAGCTCAATTATCTTCCAGCATCTCGTGTAAGCTCTCTCAACCAGTCTCTTGCAATTTTTTTCCCTCTTTGTACTGTTTCCTTTGGCTATTATGGTTCCGGTACTGTGTTGAATGCAGATAGAGTAGCTGCAGCTAAATTGAAAGTGGTTATAAACATGGGTTGTGGGCTCACTAATTGTGTCTTTTGATAAGAGTACTACAGACCCAAGCTGGCCAGTTCCAGTTGGTGACCGATGCGTGTTCAAAGAGTCCAGAAAGCATTGATGTCCAGCAAAAAGAAGCTTCTTCTCTGTAATAAACAAGTTTTTATAACGTGCATTTTGAACTCTTTAATTCCCTTCAGAGCCCTTTTTCCCTGAAGAAAACAGACATCATGCCATGTAATTCATTAGAACCAAAACCACAAGCAAATCTTATCACATCTTTGAAAAGAGGATTTGAGTTCACAAATAATAAAACAAAATGACAGCACAAAACAGTCACTTTGTTTGGTATGCATGTGCTATCATGAGTTTGACCATACTGTTCTTCTTAGCAAATGCTAAAAGAAAACCAATGTGTTAGTTAATATCATTTGTTCCAGGTTCTGTCTTGATGATATGAAAACTGAGATGTCTGTTCTTCAACACTTTCAAGACAAATATAACATTGTACTCAAATACCCATCAGTAAATGCTCTTCAAGCAGGGAGTGATACGAAGCCAGTTTATCTATCAATGGAGGTTTGTTGGGTTATATGCTCAAGTTGTGGTTATATGAAATCCAGGAAAGCTTCTATTAGCTACTTTGGTAACATGAATATTCTGTTTTTGGTCTTTGCAGCTTTGTACTATTGTTGAAAAGCAAAGGTATTCCAAGAGATTAAATGAAAAGCAAGTAACTAATCTGTTGAATGCAACTTGCAGACGCCCTACCAAACGAGAAGGTGAAATTACGGATTCTTCGCATACATTCTGCTGATTCCAGCCAGATTCAAAGGACTTTGCGTGATATTCACAAACAGTCAGTTGAAAAATTAGCAAACCAGAATGGGAAACATCTCCAGTTACTGATAATTATTCTACCAGATATCAGGGGTTCATATGGTTGGTGGAATTAAAATTAATTTTGGTCTACTCAACTATGCTATCTTTTTTTTTCTTTTGGCAGGAACAATTAAACGCATCTGTGAAACAAAGTTGGGAATTGCTTCACAATGCTGTCAACCAAGACAGGCGATGAAGCTTGGCAAACAATATCAAGAAAACGTTGCTCTCAAGATCAACTCCAAGGTTTGGTTTCTGTGTTAGTAGTGTCAATTATTTTTCTTTTGTGTTTGGCTTTTCTTATATAAACTGGTNCATGCCATGTAATTCATTAGAACCAAAACCACGAGCAAATCTTGTCACATCTTTGAAAAGAGTATTTGAGTTCACAAATCTTGTCACATCTGTGTGGTTATCGAATGGGTATTGTGACAGAGTTCAACAGTATAAGGAACTAGGGAGAGTCAGCTGAGTGTTACAGTTTATTAAAGTTATTTGTATAAGGTTTGATAATTGTTGTAATGTCATCTACCATGTTATTACGATGCCAACTAATTTGTTACTCTTATTTGGTCTGATTCCTAGTCTTTTTTAATTTGGAGCTTCTTTACAAAAGCTTCTCTTGTTTCAGTTGCAGTAGTATGTAAAGAACCTCGTTTCATGTTAAACTTTTTTGCATGTCATGCTTCTATTGGAATTGTTCTAGTAGAAAACAAATGAATTATATTGTTTTCTTCTATCAAGTTTATGGAAAATGTTGGAGAGTAGCTGAAATTCTCTGATCCTGGGTTAATTAGAAGCCTTTGTTTCCTCTTGCTATGGTGGCGAAACAATTATTGTTAAACAAATTGGTTTGCTATTGAACGGTTATTTTACGTATTCATATCAAATCTTTCCAGCATTGCCTTCAGATGTTGGCTTCAGTTATTTGGCCAGTACAATTGGAACGTTTTTACATATGTTTGAAGAGAATTGTGCTCTATTAAGATCAGAAAGAGTTGATATTTGTATTACTGTGGGATTTATTACTGTTTTCAACTTCTGATTTACTGTACATAGGCAAAAGGAGCAATATACTATTGTGTCAGTAACACTGGTAATTTTTAAGAGCATCTGTCATATTCTTTGCTTGTTCAGAATGTTAGAAAAAATCTTGTTTCAATGAATGCTCTCCAGGTTTAGTGTTAATTAACAGGCCTCTAGCATCCTCCTAACTATACTCCACCTCTTTGTGAGTTATGCTTCTCCCTTCTTTCTATTTCCGAGATTCAAGATTGCATTTTGAATTTGCCAATGCCTTTACTTCGTTGGAAAGGACATGCTTTCTTTTATCTTTTATTATTGTTTTGTTTGCCCCTATATTGCGTCTCTGTTTGTTGCGGTTGATATTGAATTCTTATGCATTTGCTGTAACCATAACTGAAGGTGGACTTCACCTTTCTTTTGAATTTGTTGCTCTCAGAAGTCAGGATTGAGAATAGAGATGCTTTTCTTGTTTTTCTGTATACCTTGAGTCATGAATTTGATCCATACTGGCCCCTAAAATGCTTATGCATGACCAAAGAGTTGCGGAGTTTGGGTACATACATATAAAGAGTTAGTTAGAACAGAGATAGCTACATTTTTGTTGCAGTATGGGTTCTTGGAAGTCTACTATCTTTGCTCGTACCACTCATTCACATTTCAAAATACCAAAATTCTTAAGGTCTACTATCTCTGCTTCCTGCAATTAGACAACTTTGTTGTACTGACATATCTTAGAACATTGAATCTGCTTTTTGTGGCCTGTAATGCTGTTGTTTAACAGCATGAGTTTGCCGAAATTGTTACAGTCCAAATTTATTGAATGGAGCTTCTAGCTATTAATGACTGAGGCCTGGTTGCTCTTGATGGTCCTTGAGATGTAAAATCACAGATTCTATTTGCATTTTTCTTATCATAAATCATGATTTATTTGTTGAAACCTGTTGCAAAAAATAGAGTGAGTTTGGTTCCAAATGCAATGCAGTTTATCCACTGCATCACCATCAACTTCCGCATCGACTACTGTGCTTGATCTGGAGAAGGTGAGGTTACCTTGGATAGAATCTCATTCAGTTGCTGCTATCAGACGATGGACATATACAGGGGCGATTGGACCCCCAAAAGAGGTGGGGCTTGTTTTAGTTGGGATGATGTTGTACCTAAAGTATGTAGCTGCGTACGTAGTAGCTTCCAAATAGATACTAGTCCTTATTGAAAATCATGAACGTCTACTAAGATGAAGATATGTTGATTTCTCTGTTTTGTGGGTATAATTAAATCTTGAAGCTGCTAAATTCTTGTTGCTTTATTTCCATGAAGTCCGTCTCAAGAATATTGCTCAGTGGTTGTACTGTAGTTAAGCTGTGCCCATGATCCGCAAAGGAATAGTTAAATCTCATGTGTCACTTCACAAATCACTTTGAGAAACTTTTGTAGTTAATATATGGTCTTGCTACTGTCCTGATTTTTTTTTTTTTCTTGCTCTCTGTAGCTGCAAAGTTGTTATTAAGATGCTTTTGCTAGGTGCACTTTGTTTCTTATTGATTGTGCCAACCTTGAATGATAACTTCTGCGCCATTTGCAGGCATTCTCCGGGCCATTTTTGCTGCAGAAGCGCTTATTACAGGCGATGAGGCTGTAAACTGTAATTGCTGCAGCTGCTGTAAAGCAATTAAGCTCCAACAAGTGATGCCATGGCAAAACACCGCCATAACTCCTCTTCTTCCTCCAAAGTGATCATGAAAATGAGTCTCTGGCTTGAAACCAACTATAGATCCTACTCCTGAAGTTTCCACTAGTAAGGCAATGGATAAAGATCAGCCTTCCAAAGGTGCAGACAATGCTACTGTTGTACTACAAAATGAAGGATGTTCCGTCTTGGAAATCAATTTTGCAAGGTACTTTAACTAATTAAGCGAGTTTCGTCACACTTTGAAATATGTCCAGTCCAGTCCCTTTTTCAACAGGAAGGACGGTAGTGTGTTCTCAATGTTCGTCAAGAAATTATCTCAGTCAGTTGGCCTTAAAAATATATGAGCAATTTGTTGGTGCTTCTCCAAAGCAATAGCTAATAAACGCTGGGGAAGGGAAGGTCCAATATATATCAGTTATGGCTATGGACAACAACAACATGTGGCTATCATCAGATTCAGCAATTAATTGTGCATTTGTGCTTTCTTTGATGGTCCACAACATGTAATTGTTGGTATTCCTTTGATTTTGAAAAAATGGTGTGCAAAACATTCAGAAACTAGATCATCACTCAGTTGATACTTCCTGGCTGGGTAAGTTTTTACAATTCGCCTTTTCAACTTCTCACGTATGATGGTTTTAGTTACTTGGTTAATGCAATTGGAAAGTCTTTATACATGTTTCATGAAAATGTTGCTTTATTGAGGCCAGAAGCAGTTGATGATCTATGTATTGATGTTCATTTCTCTAAGGAGCTGTTATGATGATCTAAACCTCACACATTATTTGTCATAGTTGTTAAGTATATATCTTAAAATCAAAACAGAATTTTTACCGTTCAAGCTAAAAGGATAAGCATAGCAATTAGAAATAATCTTGAAAGAATCACGTATGGGACGCCGCCCAAATTAATTAGAGAATCAACAAACTTACCGTTGACCCTCCCCAAGTTAAGAAAGTTACACTACTCCACGTGAGATCCGACGGAAGTGAATTTGATGCAGTCGTACGTAATACCAGCCATGGTAGCAAAGGATGAAATTGCGCACAAATGTAGGATTCACAACTGCCCAAGATTTTGTATACTTTTGTTGTAATTGTATACCTCGGTCGGTCCATGACCCCCGTTAATGGAAGTCATCATCATGCTACATGTACATACCACGTTATCAGGCATGCCAACTTTTATAAACCGGGTATCGCATTATTTAGGATTTGTTTGGTACGTACAACCAAGGTATCATCTAGGACTCACTTGTTGATTTTGAAAGGTTCAGGGTTTAATTATTTTCTGCTTAATAGTTTAGGACTTCAAATGTCTTTGTACCAATAATATCCTCATTGTCCGTCCGGACTCCAAAAGCACTTACATTACAATACGTATTTGATATTTGACTTGGGAGCAAAAACTACCACCAAAGACCATTAATGGCCACACACATGACTCTCTCATTGCTACTCACTCCCCCTACTTTCCTCTCCCCTTCAAAACCCGTTAAACCCTCCATCACCAAGAAGAAGCCTCTCTCCATATCAGCCTCACTCCAGTCACCACCGCAACCTCCCAGGGAAGCCGCACTTGAGCAGTTCTGGCAGTGGCTAAGTGACAGAGGCGCTGTCTCGGCCAAGTCCCCTGCAAGGCCTGCCCTGGTCCCTCAAGGCCTTGGCCTACTGGCTCAGCGTAACATATCCAGGAATGAGGTGATTTTGGAGATACCCAAGAAGATATGGATAAACCAGGATGCTGTTGCTGCCTCTGGCATTGGAAATGTGTGTGGTGGACTCAAGCCTTGGATGTCTTTGGCTATTTTCTTGATCAGAGAGAAGCTTAATCCCGAGTCTACTTGGCGCCCCTACTTGGATGTCCTCCCTCAAACTACTGATTCCACTCTCTACTGGTGGGTTGCCTTGGTTACCTTTTGCTTAATCTTTTTGGGTTCTCTTTTTAGTATTTTTGTTGGTGTTTAGTCATTTTCTGAGTTGATAAGGTACGGTTCTTGGTGGGTTTCCAGTGCAGGTCAGAAGAGGAACTTGCTGAGCTTCAAGGTGAGTGCACTGTTTCTTTTCTTTTCTCTTCTTTCGTTTTTTGTTTACCTTCCGTAGATTTTATCTATTCTTGTATTTGTTACTTAGGATGCATATTGCAAGTTTCGTTAAGTTACTAGGCTGCTCATATTACATAAATGAAAAAAGAAAAATACTAGCAACCACATCCCTGTCGGAGAATTTGTCAGCTCTGGTTACACGCAAATTAGTTGTTTCTTCCACGTTAAAATCTCAAATAAGAAACAATCTGTTAAGGATACAGTCTACACATGTACTGGTAACTTTGCAAAAAATAAAATGCTTCTAGGCATATATACATGTAGATGCCTCTCTCCTGTCTCTAAAGGAAGGATTTACTGCATTTTTAGTAATTTTGGCCTTGCTTCTTATCTGGACTCTCACGTTGCTGTTAGGATTCTCTCGTTTTGTACAATCTGATGTTGTAGCTTTCTTGAATTCATGCAGGAACCCAACTTTTGAGCACAACTTTGGGCCTAAAGCAGTATTTGCAGCGTGAATTTGTTAAAGTAGAGGAGGAAGTCCTGGTCCCTCATAAGCAGCTTTTTCCTTCCCCTATAACATTGGAAGATTTTTATTGGGCATATGGGATTCTAAGATCAAGGACTTTTTCACGCCTTCGCGGAGAAAATCTTGTCTTGATCCCCCTTGCTGACTTGGTAAGCTATTCCTTTTGGAAAACTTCTCCTCATTATTACTTTCTTCAATGTTAATATTGCTTTTGTTCAAGTCATTGTCTCCACCAAGTGTATTATGTCTTCCTGACATGACTCCTGCTATTATCATTTTTGTTTGTCATATAACATGAAACTGGATTCCAGCTCCCCATTTGCAGAATAGATACTTCGATGCTGGTGCTCTGGAAGTTTTTTAAGTATCATCAGATAGAAATATATGTTCATTCAGCTTCCGCAAACTCTGATTCAGCCTTAAAAAAAAGTTAACGAAACTTTATATAGTTGAACATTTACATCTGACCATCTAAATTTGGTATTATATCATCTATTATATCATGGGAACAGGAGGGAAGCGTAAGCAAAATTTAAGCGAAGATCTTTTCCTGGTGATGTGTGTCTAATTCGATAACCAGATTCAGTCTTAGTGATTTTGCACATTTCTGGGTTTTGGATCAGATCAACCATAGCCCTGACATCACAACAGAAGATAATGTGTATGAGATCAAAGGAGCAGGTCTTTTCTCCAGAGATCAACTATTTTCTCTACGGTCGCCCATTTCAGTAAAGGCCGGAGACCAGGTAAATAGAATTTACAATTGCTGTTCCATGTTGCTTTTTGTAATGCATCATTGACTTGTATCATCCAGATTGTGTATAATGTTGTCTATCTGTTGGTAGACGCAAAATGGATGAAACTATCTCATATTTATAACTAGAAACAAAGCATTCTCAGAAACAAGTCTATGTCGTCTAAGATAAGTGGTCATGAGTGTTGTTAACAGAATGTGGTACACGAAAATGATTTCACAAGTCATAAGGACTTACCTAACAAGATTACCTGACAAAAACCAAGAGCTTAACCTTAATATGATCAGACTTTTCTAATGTTATCCTTATGTGACAATAATATGAACAATGTTATTCCTGACATTTGAATTTGAATGACTGTTCAACAGGTTCTCATCCAATATGATTTAAATAAAAGTAATGCCGAGTTGGCTTTGGACTATGGTTTCATAGAAACAACTCCAAAACGCAATATGTATACTTTGACACTTCAGATATCCGAGTCAGACCCCTTTTTTGGGGACAAGCTGGACATTGCCGAGACAAATGGTTTGAGTGAGGCTGCAGAGTTTGACATAGTTTTAGGCAATCCGCTCCCTCCAACATTGCTTCCATATTTGCGGCTCGTAGCTCTGGGGGGTACAGATGCTTTCCTTTTGGAATCTATATTTAGAAACAGTGTCTGGGGCCATCTTGAACTACCAGTAAGCCGTGCCAATGAGGAGCTGATATGTCGTGTTGTCCGAGATGCTTGTAAATCTGCTCTTTCCAGATATCACACCACCATTGAAGAGGTAATTTCATTGTTCATTTTTGCAAGGAAAATCAAATATGTTCATAATTTCTGTAACCGTACTCTTATCAAGCTTTGGCTTATAAAGCTCTATGTTCACAAAGATTACATCATCTGCAATTGTCACAAAGGTTACTCTTCATTAACAGCTATAAGTGCTGTCCAAGGTTCTATCTTTTCCATTGGCCTGAATGTCAAGTATTTCATTCACATTTATCTACCTCCTTTGTACACTTCCAAGATAATGCTGAATGCATGCTCAAAAAAATAAAAGAGAACAGATGAGACCAAGTTCCTTGGCTGTTGTTTCATTATTGCCTTAATCCATAGATTTTGGGACTTTTACTTTATGTTCAAAGGTTTCTGTATTCTTTTCCATAAGCATATGGTAGCGTATGGTTATAATAATAGTTGATATTATAAGTATAAATACCATTTCCATCGCAGGATGAGAAGTTAATAGGAGGAGAACAGCTGACCCCAAGGCTTGAGATTGCAGTCGGAATAAGAGCAGGAGAGAAGAGGTTGCTGCAGCAAATTGATGATATTTTCAAGCAGAGGGAATCGGAATTGGACGAGTTGGAATATTACCAAGAAAGGAGGCTCAAGGATCTAGGTTTAGTTGGGGAACAAGGTGAAATTATCTTCTGGGAGGCCAAATAGAGAGTTGCTTCAGATGCCAATGATCTTGTAATCACTGCTTTGTTGGGACAGCCTCTTTTTGAAGTTCTTTGCAGAGGGGAGAGATGACCACTCTATACAGATTCAATTTTGGCGAGGAGACCCATTTCAGGTGACCAGATATAGTTGAATTTGCAGATTTGTAATTTTTGTGTATACGTGTGTTTTTAGAATCCGAATTTCTCTTAATGCAGAATGCCAAAGTCACAATGTTACACTGTGATCAGGAAAGATAAATGCCAAGTTATTTCACAAGTGTCACTCACCAGTGAAGCATGACTTATTTAACGTCGAGTCCCTCTAAAGAATTAAGACAATTTTATTGGCAGTAATGAGCAACTTTCCCTGACATACAACAACACAAGAAATGAGGAGCAACTTTCCCTGGCGTACATCAATTGAACGTTAGGCGTTGATCTGAAATTCTGAACGGAGCACAAAATTACAAAGACTAAGGTTAACTTACATGAGGTTCCACCCGTGGGTAAAGCTTTGCATTTAAAAGATTTCCAGTTAATGACAAGAATGCTACATTGTGTACTTCCTATTGAATTTTATATAAGAGCACGGACCAGAGCTTTACCAGGAAAAGAAATGAATAAATATTATCGACAAAATAAAGAAAAGAATGAAGAGCCTAATCCCTTGATCGCTATAAGAGCATCAAGGACTTTCTGCTCTTTCTTACAGCGCTCTAACGTGTGTGTATCCTGGGTTCTTTACAGCCTATCCGTCACTAGAGCCACGTCAGCTGTGTGGTACATGTGGAACTCCATATCAAGGTGTGCTTGAATTTGTTGCTTCACCTTATTGAACTTGTATTAACAGGTCCTAGTAAATTATCACATACTGATCCCTCACAAAGGCACTCATAGGGATTTGCATAAAAATAATCTTCCTCTTTTGGTTTATCCGGAATCACCCTCCGTCGGGTTGGTTGTCCCATCCTTTTCTCGTGTGCTTCTCGAACAGCAAGTGCAAACTCATTCCACGAAAGCGTGCCATTCTGATGCAAATCCAACAACTCTACTAGTCGTCTTCGGTCTAGCAAGATCGTCTTTTTAAACCCAAGAAACCTACACAACATCTCGTCAGCAGCTCCTCCAAGATTCTCTATTTAAGCTATCTATGTATTTCATGGATTCGTAGCATATAACTTTCAAATGTAATTTATACAAACCTTCGATGACCTTCCACAACCTTTGCCATGTTTCCATCATAGGTGGGAATAAAAGTATTACTAGCTACTGAGACCATGAAATCCAGTGCAGCCATTTGAGATGAATGATTCTGAAAATGATGCAGCTCCATTGGATCCAACAGCTTTTCCTTCTTCACCTGAACTGACCTTTGACAATGAGATCTAGAGGAAATGGCACAGTAGCTAAATGTAAATACAGTTAATGCTTGCTGCATAAGCTCATTCACGCACTGTGTTATTGTACAAATGATGGTCTACGGCTCAAACATGTGATTCCAGTAATAAAGAGACTAGGAGGATATGCACAATCATGCACAGTAAATATTGACTGTCTCTAAGCCACTCCTTGTATGACACTATCATTCTGCACAACTTTTCAATTACAAAATTTCTGTGCGTACAGCACTGCCTGTGGTTTGCTTACTCCAAAGGCAAACCCACTACATCCTTGACCATTAGCAAAATGCAGTGTAAATTAATTAGTCTATATGCTTCAACAGGTGCTGACCAACATTCTTTAGATACATAGGATTTGGAAAAGATGGAAGAGGGGAGGGGAGAGAGTTGCTACTACAAGAAATTTCATATTCACAAAAAGAATGATTTAAAGGCAAAAGGAAGCGTTATTAATAACTCACAATCCGTGGAAATGCAGCTCTTAGCACTGCAAGTCTCCGCTCACTGCCATATATTTCACCGGCTGCAATATATATCTGTGTTTCATTCTCAAAACCCAGGGCCTGTAAGACAAGTGCAGTCTCCTCAGGTGTCAGAGGGCATAAACCTTGTGACCTCCTCTCATTAGAGATTATCTCTTTCTCTCTCCACCATGGATATGCATACCTGGATAAAGTTTACAAAACATATCATTATTGCATCACTAGGCTAATGGAATCTACAAGCACTATCATGTGCATGGAATGAGGTGAAATGTACAGATATATGATTCAGACATCAAACAGCTACTAGTATCCAATCTGGAAGTGCTGACAGACTGATAGGCAAGATACTTTTCTAACATTTTGGTAAGGACCATTAGCAGTACTAGTATTTTACTTCCTGAGCGTTTTACATCAAGCATCCATTAGCATCCATTCTGGAAGTGCTGGCAGACTGATAGGCGAGATACTTTTCTAACATTTTGGTAAGGACCACTAGCAGTACTAGGATTTTACTTCCTTAGTATTTTACATCAAACAGCCATTAGCATCCATTCTGGAAGAGCTGACAGACGGATAGGCGAGATACTTTTCTAAAATTTTGGTAAGGACCATTACCAGTACTAGTATTTTACTTCCTGATAATGTCTCCTAGCAGCTAATGATCAGAGGACTCTACTTGTATACCCTTGTTGTGGCATTGAGATCCAAGTTAGAAACCCAAAAGCATAATGTGTCACTTTTAGAAACTACAAACCTTAACCGCTTAAGCTCCTCAGCTTCTTCCTTGGTGCAGCCATGAGTGCAACCTGAGAAAGCCAACATATCCATCTCGTATCTTAGGTGTAATGCCACAAAAGGCCCCCTTTGTTGAAGTGTGCGAACCAGTTTATAACCCAACTTTTCAATTTCAGGAGTGAACTTCAGAGCCTGGAAATTTACACGGCACCTGAGTTTCTGAACTTCAACTGAGATATCATTGTTTGCTAAGCGTGCATCTGTCTTGTTGAAGTGCAGAACTCTTGATTTGTTGAAAAGTGGCAAAATCTGCATTATTGCAACAAAGCAAAATAATGATATTGAAAGAAAGGAAATAACATTACATCATGAACCTCATCCCTCAAGATAACAAACAAATTAGACTTTTTCACCTTGATATTTACCCAATCCAGAATACAACAGCTTTAAAATTGGCAAGGGTACGCGCATTATTTCCATGAACCAAGAATCAAGCAAATTCAGTTAAATCACAGTCAGTGAGATGTAATCATCGTAGTCTATTCCATCATCTATTAGTACTCTGTAATGATCCATGTTAACACTGTATGTTCCACAACCAAAAGACAGAAACTGAAAAAGACGTCCAGGCTCTGATGTATGAATTCAAAATGGAAAGAGAAAGTCTAAATCTTCCTTCACTCATAACTGGGAAGGAAAAACTGCTTCAAATTTGTAATCCAAATGAAAAATCACAATAAATCATGGCATCCATATTTGAAAACTCTCTTTCAAAAAATGCATATGGGGTGGGGGGGAGCATCAGAAAAGAATTCAAGCATTCATCTGGCAGAGTTCACTACTGTCATGGGGTTTCGACCTCATTGACCACTTCGCTAAAGAATAGGACTTCATTACGAATATCTGGAGGACGAACCTAATAAAGCATCTAAACTAGAACAGAGTCGAAGAAAGTGCCCAAACCTGCTGCAGGTAGTAGTTTTGATTTGACCAGCTAACAGGCGGCATTTCAAAGACATTATACCCATGTTTTCTATTGAACTTCTTAGGCAACCGTCTAACTATTCGAACTTCATCTCTTAGGGAATCAATGAAATGTCTTACATCAAAAATATCTTCAAAATTGCTGCAAAAAAAAAACTCCAAAGATTAGAACAAAGAGAGAAAGAAAGAAAGGAAAACAGAGAAAGGGGCACACACTACACATAATAATAGGTTGTTGAGAAGATACACACCTGGGGTCAGCCCAGAAAGACGTCTTATCGAGCTCCGGGACAACCAATGTAAGATTCAAAAGCCGGGCAACAGCCACCATGTCACATATCTACAAAAATGCCAAAAGCACAGCAACTCGATAAAACCCTCAAAAAACCACTCAACACCAGAAACTGAAACCAAAAAAGACAGTAAGTTAGTAAGTTAGTTACAAACCGCGGCACGCATTTGATTCAATCCTCCATTACAAGACACTATAAGAAAACCATTACTCGTGTAGTTCCCTGCAATCAATCAAATAAAAAAAAAAGGAAAATCAATCCCAACCTCCAAATTATCCATATATATATAGATAAAAAAAGAAGTAGCAGGAAATGGAGCAGTGTAGTAGTGGTGGTCGGAGAGGGAGTGGGGAGTGCTCACGAGGGGCGGGGAGTGGTGGAGGTGGAGGTGGCGGTGGAGGTGGGGGAGGAGGAGGAGGGGAGGAGGAGACGTGGAGGGTGATTTGGGAGATTCTGGAGGTGACGTCACGGAAGAAGCGGGGTTGCCAGAGCTCCCAAACGGCCAGCAACTGAACCAAGCAAGTCCATAACAGGATAGTGGAACAAACCCTTATGAACCACACCTGCAGCCTCGTCCTTTGCGCCACCGTCGTCCCTATCCCTATAGCTACCTTCGCCGCTTCAGATCTAACCTCCATTCCAATCTTCTTCTAAGTAACCGCTTCTCTTCGCCACCGCTTCTCCTCCTCCTCATCGCCGCTTCATCACCCGACGATTCCAGAAATTAAATAATAATTATTTATCTATTCACTGCCACTATCTCAAATAAGGAGAAACCAAAATGAAAGAGGAAAAAAAAAAAAAGCTTGCAGGCACAAGAGATCACGCGACTAGAGGAATCTGCTGCATTCCGCGCTTGGGCTAAAGTAGCGCTTCATATGAAAGGAGGAGTAATGTGAATCAGGCAAAAAAAGATAAAGAACAAAGAAAGATCAGTGCTTTGTTTATTTTTCCGGTTTTGATTTTTGAGTTTCGATTTTTGAAACCAAATCTGTGGAATATTCAATTGGGTCACAAGAAGATGGTATGTTATGTTTATGGTATGGTAGTAGTAATAGTATGGTAGGATTTGTTCTATTTTATTGTATTGTATTTATCTTTTAAAAACTTTTTTTATTGAAAAAGGTAAGGATTCACGAGGGAAATGAAACACAATCCTACCTTTTGTGTGGAACTTTCCACCCTTCTTTTCCTGTTAATTATTATTGTTATTATTATTATTCTTTTTCAGTCTGGGAAAAATTATCACTGATATTCTTTCTCCTTTGCTAGGTCGTTTGGTTGTTAATTACCCAATTGATTTCAGTCATTTGTTTCTTTATCTAGTTTAAAATCTTTCATTTTTTTCCTTGTTTTGCGCCGAACAAGAAAGGGAAGTTTATGGAAATGGAAGGAAGATAGAGAATCCACCGATTATTGAATTCTTTTCGTAATCTAAATAAATTAGGTAGTCTAATTAATTAGTAGTATTAAATACGAATAGATACGGCCAAGATCTTGTTGTTTGATGAAATTACCAAGGCTAACAAACTAGTAGAATACAACAATTGTTGATTTTAAAAACTGCACAAGCCTCGACATCTCTATTACTATGATATCCATCCATCTTGCTCCCTCCCTGACAAGTCCAAAATTTTACACATCCTTGTCTGGAATTCCACTTGCAAATATTGATCGCCTCGTGAAGTAAAATACTCTCTTACTTTATTCTTTTCTCTTTTCTGTTTTCTTAATTATAACACAGAATCACAGTGAGGACAAAAAATAGTCTGCCTTCAATGTGCTATGTAACATCAATAATGTCTCTGCAAATAGTGTGTGGAATCATAATCATCGGCTTTGGCAGCTAGTTAGGCAAATGAAAATATGGTAAATGTGAAGTGAGAATCACTCCCTTGTCTTGGAGGCCTGGAGCATATTATCGGACCCAATCTTACAGCAAGGCATTTGCACTTCCTATTTTATTTATTTATTTATTTATTTTGTTTTGCAGGGGGCAGTTGTGATAGATTCAAGGTCTCCTAAATCCAATTTACTTTTTCTTTGTTTCCTAAATAAAATAAAGAAGATATGATATATGACCTTAGTAATGTGGACGTCTACCTCGGGAAGGAAGCATGAATTTACAGCTTAGGCCTTTAAGAAGTTTCAGGCCAACGATGCTTGAAATTCTTTGCACATTACTATGTCATCCGACTAATAGCACTAACAATTGTTAAAATGTACATTTTGTTTCCCAGACCAAAAAGGGCACCCATGCAGTCCAGGAGATGTTTTAATTCTCATTTCTCCATTTCATGGGAGAGATGGGACATGCAGACACAATTTGCAGATCTGTCTAACCCCTTATAATAATTGTGAAGCGCTCCGATCCGTATTTATCGTACACAGTAAACACGTGTCAGAACTGTTCTTATTACAGTAGCAGACAGTGCATACAATATCAAATACAGCACAAGCAAATCCAGATACATCATCCGTCACCCGATCTCGGGGACCATTATTCAATCCACAAATACTCCTAAAGCTCAACAGCAGCAATAGGAAACTTATAGTACAGCAACAGAAGTAATACAACATCACAACAACATTTATAATACAGCAACATAAAATAATCAGCAGCGGAAGACTTAGAATGAGATGCAGCGGAGGTATGGATCCGGAGTCTGGTGGAGTAGAAACAGCAGCTGGCCGAACCACGTACCTGTACTACGAGCAACTCATCCTACGGGATGAAACCCCGCAGGCGAAGGGTGAGTCCGAAGTGCTCACCGACGAAGGATAAACAGTAATATGCAGGCAAACACAATACTTTCGAAGTAAAATTCCAGCAAAAGACATATCAGAGAAACAACCAGAATATAACTGAGCCAAGACCAAAAGAATATTTATTATTACCAATTTTATCTTTCGGGCCCCTGTCACTAGACAAGCTAGGGTCGTACCTGGTTATTAACATGTTCCGGGTGCTAGATCAATCCAAGAGAACCCAGGGATCGACATCCCAAAAATATAGATCCCAGGGATAGACATCCCAAAAATATAATCACGGGATAGACATCCCAAGCATAGACATGCTTATCACAAGTAACCCAGATCATAGCCACCACAAAACAATCTCTAACCATCTAGTCATACCACTACTTTCCTAGTGACAAATAAGTCATCAACACAACTTCCAATTATCCAATTATCTCATCATATCAGTTTATCCACAATCAGCAAATCAACAACAACAGCAATAATACCACAATCAAACTCAATTGGCTCAGCAGTTCAATCATGCAAAATAATAACCAGAGAACAAACAAATACAGTATTATGTGCGACATATCAAAGGTTATCCATCCTCACCTTAGCCGATTTCCCTATTCTTGGAAGTCCTCAAATTGTCCCGGCTCCGGTTCCTCGGGATACTGCTCGTTATCAGCTCCTATTTCAAACAATAATATATGCACATATAAGATGCACAATCGTGATATGCAAATGGTAACTAGTGTTGTAAACCGCAAAGTAAAACACTACGCCCACCTGGTGATCATCTCGGGTCTCGTTCCGTTATCATCATAATTCACTATTTAATTACAAGTGCCGAAAATATACTATACATATGCCCGGTTATTATTCCGGTATAATACTTTGTTAATACCCTTTCCAAAATATTTTCCCTGAGTATTTATATTCTTTTCCGAAAAGAAAATATTTACCGTAAATATATACATTTTCCAAGATATTTCGTAGCATATATATTCTTTTCTAAAAAGTATTTTACCATATAGCATTCTTTCAAAGGATATAAATCTTATTATAATTACGTTGATTCCCCAAAATAATATTATGTCAAGTACTTATTTCATTTATCTTCACAAATACAATTGTATACCATGTATATACTTTTCTACCATATTTTCCAAAAATATACTTACCATAAAATAATTCCTCAAATGCTAACGTACATGTATATATCTCTTCTCAAAGGTAACTATCATAACATATATCAAAGGTATTTACCGTTTATTATTTTCCGGTAAAACATTTACATAGTATATGTCCTTAAGAGAATTTACCACAATTTAATAATTATGTTATAATTATCATATGAAAGTAATTATTTCTTTTATTCCACAAAATATAACCATCTACTATGTATTTATTTTTTTCCAGAAGATATAATCCATATTATGTGTTTTTTCCAGATTTTATTTTCTATTTTTTATCATATTATTATTAATTATCCTGGGCTGGGCATTCATTCCTACTATTGGACCATGAACAGCCCCATGGTTTGGTCCAGAGAGACAACCAACCGGCCCAGGCGTAGTCCCAGGCCCAGACCACCAACTCGGCCCAAATACTCAAACTAACCCTAAAGCCTGACCCGTTTGAGGGTCGGGTCGCTTACCTCAACCCGGCGCTTCACGGGTCAGAAGCAGCAGCAGCGGCGCGATGACTAAACGGCGGCAGGACGAACGGCGAGAGGCGACGGCCGGTGCAGTGAGAGGCGCGCGGAAAGGAGAGCTCGACTGCGGTGGTCGTCGCGGCTGCAGGGAAGGCGTGCGACGTCGGCACCAAGAGGAGGGGGCGGCGATTCGTCGGGCTCCTCTCCACAGGTCGGTAACGGGAGGACGTCGAGGTTGTTGTGCTGCTGCGAGGAGAGGAAGGCGCGAGGTGGCGGATCTGCAGGTGGAGGACGTCGATGGCGGCGTCGGCGTGGCCTGCTGTGGCGGCGGGTTGCGGTGAGGAAGGCCGGAGAAGGAGGAAGAGGAAGGGAGGAAAGGTGGCGGCGTCCTTCACGGGCTGTCTCCACTGGCGGCGACGGCGAGAAGAGAGGAGGGAGAAGGCGTCGGTGGTGCAGGTGGATGATGATGGTCGATGGTGGTGCTGGTCACGGTGGTTGGTGGATGGTCGTGGCGTCGGTGATGTGTTTGTTTTGTGTACACGGCGGCAGTGGTGGTGGTGGTGTGTGTTTGGTATTTTATTATTATTTTTTTTTTCTTTTGCAGGTTTTGTGAGTGTTGTTGTTTGCAGTATTGCAGGGAAGATTTTGGCAGTGGAGAGCAAGGTGATGGTGTTTGCAGGCGTGAGGAGCAGATGGGTGAGGCTGGTTACAACAAGGCGTATCACGGGCATCACAGACAGGGTTTCACATGCGCACAGGGAAAAAATGAATCACGAGCTGCACAGGTAAAGCATTTTCACTATGCAGTTATACTGTGCACTGTCTGGGCCAGAAAATATCCGATATACCCCCTTATCTTAATTTATGGTCCGTAAACTCGAGGATAAACCTGACTTTTCTCGAGATTCCTGGACCCGAAAAATACCAACTCTGGTCCGAAAAATCCGCAGAAAAATCGGAAACGTGGGGTAAGGGTCGGTTTCAGAATCCAATGCATAATTTACCCTGAAAAAAATTACCCAAGATTAATTTCATAAGGTAAATTACTGTACAAAGCTTTTACAGTCTCGGTAAAAACATAAATTTTACCCGGGCCGTTACAGTCTACCCCCTTAAAAGAATTTCGTCCTCGAAATTCATTCCTATTCTGTGAAGAGATGCGGATACTGGGACCGCATGTGTTCTTCAACTTCCCATGTAGACTCGTTAGCAGAATGCTTATTCCACTTGACATTGACCATAGGAATGGTACAGTTCCGCAACTGTCGAACTTCCCGAGCAAGAATCTATTCCGACACTTCTGTGTAGGTAAGATCCTCTGCTACCTCAACATCCACTGGGGCTACAATGTGACTAGGATCCGACCGATATCTCCTCAGCATAGAGACATGGAACACGTCATGAATACGTGATAGCTCATCAGGTAAGGACAACCTGTAAGCTAGAGGTCCAATTCTCTCCATGATCTCATAGGGTCCAATATACCTTGGGCTCAGCTTTCCTCTCTTGCTGAACCTAATCACACCCTTCCAAGGTGCTACTCTGAGGAAAACCTTCTTACCAACATTGTACTCCATCTCATGTCGGTGTTTGTCGGCGTAGCTTTTCTGCCAATTCTGAGCAGCTCTCATATACTGTCTCACCGTCTGGATCTTGTCCACTGTCTGTTGGACTAATTCCGGTCCAATGATCAGTCTCATACCTTCTTCATCCCAACACACTGGACTTCTACACTTCCTCCCATAGAGAGCCTTAAATGGTGGCATACTAATGCTGGAATGGTAGCCGTTGTTATAGGCAAACTCTGCCAAGGGTAAATACTTATCCTAACTCCCACTGAAGTTAAGTGCACAAGCCGTTGTTTTTCTCCTCAATCCGCTGCATATATAAAGTTATTGTGGTCACATGACAACAAACAAAATTAGTTTGATATAAATGGGAGAATTTTAGAATCTAACAATACAAGAGAGAGAGAGAGATGAACCATAATCAAGCTCAGAATTTTCGTGTCAAAATCTAGCTAGTTAGTATGATTTTGAGGTTGGGGATAATTTTACCAAGTGTCACAGCAATGTTGGACGTGCTTGGATTCCGTTTCGAGAAAGAGATAAGATGAGCTTTTCGAGCCTCTAGATTTATCTTGGAGTCTATAAGTCTCCTGAATTGTGGGATTAGAGGGTAAACCCTACCATATGAAGTATGGAGTCGACAAGGCATATAAATATCGAACCTGAATTACCTAGGCAGGCCCTATTGCACCGACACCTTAGTGATGGCCAAAAAAGGGGTGATATTTAGTTTGGCTTGCGCACAAGTTCAGAGTTAGAGGCAAGTTGATGTAAGTTGATGGACAAGAAAGCACACTAGCTAGCAAAATGTTATGACCCAGGTGACATGTCAAGTGATTTCTAACTACGGGTCGTTCGTAATATTGTTTTGGAATACATGTCACTCAGTTTGTTTGTAGCTTTATAAGCTGTTGGATTTGTAACAGAATGCAGTTAATGAAAAGAAACCAATTTGGTTAATCCTCTCCTCCTCTCTCGATTATCTTTTCTCTTCTTTGTTCTTCTTCTTTTTCTAAATTCCTAATTTCTTCTGCTCTCTTGATCCCCATTCTTGGCTGAACCATAACAATTGGTGGCGGAGCTCTCTTTCCTGCAACCTTTTGTGGTTATGGCGTCTCCTTCCTCTGGTTCTTTGGACGCACCGGTCAAAGTTTCTGTTCAAGATGGCTTCTCGCGGTTATTGCAGCAGCAGGAGAACATGGCGGTGATGCAGAGTCATATGCTTCGGCAGTTGGCGGAGTTGCATTCTGATCTTGAGCGCCTCTTTGTGCGGTGGTCCACGATTGCGTCCGATGAGGTTTCTTCTTCGCCTCCTTTGATTCCATCGACGGTGACTTCCTCGGCTTCTTCTTCGGTTTCTTCTTCGCTTCCTTCGATTCCATCGGCAGTGACTTCTTCTGCTCCAATTATTTCGGTGAAACCGCTTCCGGCGCATGGGGAGTCGGTTCTGATGATGGTTGCTCTTCCTGTTAAAGCTGCAACCAACACAGCTGAGCCGTTGCTCTTGGTGGAGCTAGCGAAAACTCATGGCGGTGCTATCGTTGCCCACAACCATCGCCATCTGGTGGTTCGCTCCCTCTCGAAACGGCAAGTGGAGGCAGAGCAGCCCCCAGCTGAGCCACCTCCAAGGGTGGTTAATTTGGAGGAGGAGCCTGGTATCCTTCCGAATCCTCCACCTGCTGCGAAGTTGGCTTGCGATTCAGGTGGTTCGCTCCCTCTCGAAACGGCAAGTGGAGGCAGAGCAGCCCCCAGCTGAGCCACCTCCAAGGGTGGTTAATTTGGAGGAGGAGCCTGGTATCCTTCCGAATCCTCCACCTGCTGCGAAGTTGGCTTGCGATTCAGGTAAATCCACTGCTCCTGTTCTTGATGATTCGACGAAATCGGATGCTGTTTTTGTTGTGGATTCTTCTGTTTTTTCTGTGGATTCTATTGGACGTGTTAGAATTGAGAACATTGGAGAGAAATTTCTTGTTGTGAAGGATGTTAATGGTGATGTTTTTCATCTTAAGTTTGCTAAGCTGCATCTTATACCATTTTCTGATGAGAATCCGAGAAGTTGGCTGCGTACATGTGTTAGCTTTCTATTAGGAGGCCGGGCTATTAAGTGGTTTACTGGATTTTTGGCTGATAAAGGCGTTCCGTGGAAAGAATTTGGTGAGCAATTTGTTGTTGGATTTCATTATGTTTGTGAAGATTTCTTGTCACAAATGCTGCTGGGGTTTCAGTTTACTGGAGATTGTGGTTGTACTAGTTCATATTATGCAGCACCAGTTCTTCCTATTAAAATTGGTGCCAACAAATGGAAGAGGGAGCTTGCTGTTGGTGGTTGGATTTATTTGCAGCAAACTTCTGTGCATATGAGGAGCAGTTTGCAGCTGTGTAAGCAAATTGGTGAAGCATGGT
>JAKUCV010002266.1:0-83563 GCA_028386065.3 Turnera subulata | reverse complement strand
ATCCTCACCTGGTATGCCTCTGAATCCGGTACATAACCATATAGCTTATTTGTCCCTATATCATGTCCAAAACATATAATCACATATAATGCACATCAAATAGTGCAATGCATGTCGTTAGCTATTATTTTATTACTCGGCTTCCCACAGTTTAAGTTGTCATCCCCGTTTTAAAACTGTTTCTGTTAAACATTACTATCATGGCTGCAGGTATTTATAACCATTAAATATTTGTAGCCGATATCGTAGTATAAAGTAGATGGTATTTTATAATACTATATTTCTCAAAATAATACCGTGTAAACATCGGTTGTAATATTTAAAGTAGTGAAATCGCGTACACAATAATAATCTTACTTGTAATATTTCCGATAGTAAAACTGTTACATGGGAATAGTGTCGTCGGAAATTAATTTACATAGACGGTTTATGGTATGGAACATCCGTATCATAATGTTGCAAAGCATTATTTAAAACTCGTATATCATTATATCACCGATAATTATAAATAAAGTAAAGATATTAATATTTTCGAAACTCATTACATAGTGTAACACACGTACCTATTACATTAAATTAGTATAGCTCAAACTAATAAAATCTTTAGATGGAATAATATAACTAATATAATATTTCATCAAAATATTAATGTCACTATCATAGTTCCAGTTCATAGGAAATTATATAAGCTCCTCGTGATCACAAAATAAATCATGTGCGGGTTGTATTTATATTAGACATAGTTAAATCCAAAATTCGAATCGTTTTAATCCGTAGTTTAAATCGTTAACCCCTTATTTATATAATTCGTCCACGTGTTTCTCTTATTTATCGGTTCCGTTTTTAAGTCCGTCAAATGCATATATATATGTTGCGATAATATGGGCCTCCGCACGTTCGGCCCGTTTTCGAGTCCGTGTGCAAACCGAGCCCAAACCCGTGCCAAGGTATAATGTGAGTCCAAGAAATTACCCAAAGTCCGTTTCCGGGCTCGCCGGAAAAATCCTGGGGCTTCGCCGGAATAAACCCGAGACTGCCGGAATCCTCGCCGGAATCACTGTTCACGGCAGCAAAAGATGCTCACGGTTACTGTTCACGTCGGAACAGTAACTGCCTCCATCCTGCAGCAATTTAACCCAACTCCACAACACCTCCATGTCCACTTCTACCCCGTCATCACCCAGCAAACACACCCATCCATACTAGGTTCACTCAACAAGAAACCAAACACAACCAAACAAATCCGGTCAACACAAAACCGAAACAACAAGTCTGATTACAACAACCAGAAGGGAACAAATTAAAGAAAGCAGAAGGGGAAAGGGGGTCGTCGTGGTCCTTACCCAAGCGGCGGCGACGATGAGGCTCCTCTGCTCGGCAGAGGGAGGCGGCGCGAGACAAACCAGGGGCGAGGCAGGGGCGCGGTTGCTGGTCACGGCGTCGGCGTCGTAGCTGCTGTGGATCCTCACTCGGCGGTGTCAGTTGCTTGGAGCTGCAGGCGGCGGCGCGATCCAAGGCAGCGACGACTTCGGTGGTGGTAAGGGGAAGAAAGGAGTGGAGGCGGCGGCGATGGTGTTTTGCAGCGATGGCAAGGGGGTCACGGCAGAGGGAGGAAGGACGGAGGAGACGAGGGAAAAGAGAAGAAGAGGTGTTTGGTGGTGACCGGTGGTGCTTGGCCGGCGGTGAAGGAAAAGAAGAAAAAGAAAAGAAAAGAGGAAGGAGGAGAGGCAGGAGGGGAAGGATGAGAAAGATGGGAGAGGAAGATGTGAGGGGAAGAAGACAAAGAAGGAAAGTGAGGAAGGGATGGGGGAGGGGCCGGCGGAAGGAGAAAAAGAAATGGAGAAGAAAAGAAAAAGAAAAGCAAGTGGGGAGGAGGTCACGGGTGAGGCGGCTGGAAAAAAAAGAAAAGTGAAGAAGAAAAGAAAGAAAAAGAAAAGAGAAAGGAGAAAGAAAAGAAAGAAGGAAAAGAAGAAAAAGAAGAGGGAAGAGAAGTGGGGCCCGCGTGGCCGGGAAAAACCGGGAGAGAGAAGAAACGTTGCCGGGAAAGAGGAAGAGGAAGGAAAAAGAAGGAAGAAGAGTGGCTCGGGCAAGCCTCATATGGCCGGTCCGGATTCTCGCGTCGGAATCCCGTCTTTCCGACAAATCCCGTCCCGAGTCCAAAAATATGACTTGGGCTCGGAAAATCCGATTAATCCTCCTGAGCGTCGTCTAAGTCTCGGAATTGGAAACCGAGGCTCGGTTAGTTAGGAAGACACTCCCGAGCGTGGGAAAATTCTTGGTTTCGAAAAACGACTCCCGTTTTACCTCGAATTAATTACCCGAGATTAATTCCACAGTAAATCACGGTAAAACAATTTCTACAGTCCCAGTAAAAATCCAAATTTTACCCGGGCTGTTACAGTCTACCCACCTTAAAAAGAATTTCGTCCCCGAAATTCCGTCTTATCTGTGGGTCCTACCACGATAAGCTTCTGGCACACTCTGCCAGGTGTCCAACTCAACATGAGATACCGCTTATACCCTTAAGCGACACCTCATTTGCTATAAATACCAAACCTCACAGCTGAGACATTCACTCTCAGCCATGGACTCTCCACTTCGTTCTCGAACGACTTCAGACTCCGAGAACAACAGCTACATCGGCGGCAGAGCTTTCCCAACAAGCTCCGATGATGAACCTCCCAAGAAGCGGTTCAAAACCAACATCATCGGCTTGAAGGAGCACATGGTCGTTTCCCTAAAACGACGGAAGAAGCGAGCTCCCAAGAAAACTGAAGATCGCAAGGGCAAGGCGATCGCTGGAAGCAGCACTCCGCAACAGAAGCTGACACAACTGAACTTCTCCCTGAAGAAGATCAGCTCGGCGGTGGCGCAAATAGAACTAGCGTGCATGGAGCTCTTCCCGCACATGGAAAATGCCAAAAAGATTGTAAAAGATCTTGAGAAGCAAGTAGCTCCTTAGAGCACTTCTTCTCTGTTGTAAAACCTTATTATGAAATCAATAAAAAAAATTTCCTTTTAAATCAAAAATTTTTGTGTTATGTAATCTCTTGTTAAATAGACAATAAAACATCTCAAAGTAAAATAAAACTTGACAATAAAAATATAAAATCAAACATAAATATGTTAAAAATTAGACCAACAAAAGAAAGCAAAATCAACATAAAGAAATCAAAAATAAAACTCGTTTGACAAAATCAAAACAAAAGAAATTAAAACAAAACACGTTTCCATGATCGGCGCTCAGGATCGATCGTATCCATCCCCGATCCCGAGAAACGTAACGTACACAGCGAAGATCACGGGAACGTCCTGTGTCTCTCGAAAGACACGTTACCCACTTGTTCTCAAAATTCCGCATGAGCCAAAAACGTCTGTCAAAGCTCGTATCTCTCCAAGATGTCCAAACAGCTGTAAACTCGTTGCACATGCACTCTACTCGAGATGCGGTCCCATATGTCCAACCTCAACGGTCACGGATGCAAGTGGTGAAAGATGCAAGAAAATATAGAAAGGCCATAAAAGAAAGGACAAGGTAGCCAGAGCGAAAGAAAATCAAGAGATGGAAAAAGACTGAAAAACTCTGGCATGGGTCCGAAAAACGCGTAAAGCAATAAATGCAAGCAACGGTAAAGTTCAAAAGGCAAGATCTTGAAAATCAAGAAAACGGTAATCACGCTCCCCATAAGTGTATAAAAGAAGGAGCGGTGAGGTGTAAATCACCAAAAGCATTAAAGCAAACAAAACTCTCAGAAAACAACACCACAACGTTCAATTCAAAACCCCACACGTTCCAATCAAAATGCCTGCTCCATCTTCAGTTTTCTTCGTCGAAGGTGCCAATCTTGGCAGGAGAAACCGTCTGGCGTACAGCATGGTCAACGAGCGTGCTGAAGAGCTGCCGAACGAGCTCGGCAGAATGCCACGCCTGGTTTTCGTCGACGAGCTCTATTCGTCACGGTTCTTCGTCACTCCAATGGAAGAGGTGTTCTTCCTAGAGGACCATGGAATGCTGAGGACTTCATACTACGGCTCAGCAAACTCCGTGATGTTCTTCATCTCGGATAGGCTTCAAAAGTTCAACCTGGAGTCCACTTGCCAGACTGTGGAGCAAGGCGCTTACTACCAGCTTGCAATGACAGCCCAGAGCATACCCAGAATGACTCGGCTACCTCCAACCTGGCCAAAGGTACGGCTACTGGTGTGGAACTGCAGAGGAGTGGCAAGACGTGCACAGGAGTTCTCTCGTACCCTGAGGGACTTGAAGAACCAGTACAAACCGAACATGGTTCTTCTGACGGAGACGCAGTGGCAACCACGGGACGATCATGGTCTGATTCCACTCCGATTTCCTCAAGCTAACCGGTTCGAGATTCCTGGCCAGCGCGATAGAGGCGGCATGTGGCTTTCTTGGAGCGACAGAGTCACGGTCAACGTCAACAGTGACGCAAACAGCTTCCGTGTCAACGTCGTTGCGAACCGTTGAATGTATTTTTTATTTTTATAATTTATCAAAAATCAATGTATTATTTCCCTTTTTATTAAATATAAATATCCATGTAACATTTTCCTTTTTATGAATATATAATATCAATGTACTATTTCCCTTTGCAATCAAAATAATTTTTTTTTCCCTTTATCTCAAAATATCGGTATTACCAATAATATTTGTATTTCCGCATATTATAGCATCATTTACCTCATACGTGTAAGATCCACGACAGCTGGCGTCCCTCGACTGGATCCATAATGCACTTAACTAAAATGATATAAAACAATAAACAAATGGAGCGAACTATGCAAACAAGACAACAAACACACTTAGACTGCCCGACAAGACCTAACACCCGGTCCGCTACCAAAATGAAACGCCCCGACCCGTATTTACCGTACACAGTAAACACGTACCGGAACTGTGACAACCCAGCCCAACAAGGCCTAGCATACAGTGTATATCACAATAACTCGGGCTCAACAGCCCATAATAAGAACATCGATAATATCTCAACACGGCCCAATGGCCTGACAATAACATATCAAAGCTGGCCCAACGGCCCAACAATAATAAAAACATGCACAGCGGAAGACTTTAAATAACTAACACTGTATGCGACACATGCAATCTATGGATCCAAGCCTGTCCAAGGGTACGCATCAGCTCGCCCGGTACGTTCCTGCACTACAAGCAACTCGTCCTACGGGATGAAACCCCGCAGGCGAGGGGTGAGTCCGAAACGCTCANATGTAATCTCTTGTTAAATAGACAATAAAACATCTCAAAGTAAAATAAAACTTGACAATAAAAATATAAAATCAAACATAAATATGTTAAAAATTAGACCAACAAAAGAAAGCAAAATCAACATAAAGAAATCAAAAATAAAACTCGTTTGACAAAATCAAAACAAAAGAAATTAAAACAAAACACGTTTCCATGATCGGCGCTCAGGATCGATCGTATCCATCCCCGATCCCGAGAAACGTAACGTACACAGCGAAGATCACGGGAACGTCCTTTGTCTCTCGAAAGACACGTTACCCACTTGTTCTCAAAATTCCGCATGAGCCAAAAACGTCTGTCAAAGCTCGTATCTCTCCAAGATGTCCAAACAGCATAGTGAAGATACCTTTACTGTGCAGTCTGTGATTTGCTTCCTGTGGGCACGTGAAGTTCTGTCTGTGATGTACCTCGTTAAAACCTACCTCTCCCCTGCTTTCTTCCTCACACGCATCATTCATTCCCTGCAATTTTCCACTGCAATCCACCGCCCAAATTCATATCTTTTCCTTCTTCCAAATTGAAAAATAAAATAAAATAAAAACACCAACACACACCCATGCACCACCCAAACGCCACCGTTTCCTCCCTTTCTCCTTCTTCTTTTCTTTTTTTTTTTCTTTTCCTTTTTTCTTTCTTCCTCCACACTGCCGCCGTGAACCGCCGCCACCGACAACACCACTCGCTTCACCACCTACCCCGACGTCTCCTCCTCTTGGTCGCCGACTTGAGGGAACCACCGCCGCCTGCCCTCGCCGCACGATGCGCCGGACACAGCCAAGGACCCGACGGCCTCTCCGCTTGGATCCGACGCCACAGCCTCCTCCCCTTGCTCGTCGTCAGCCGCAGCCGGTAGCGTCACCGGCCACCTCCTCCTCTTCCGCGTCGCCTCCCTCATCGCCGACGCCTCGCCACCCACCGCTCGCGCGCTGCCGTTCGTCGCTGCCCGTCACGAACTCGGGAAGACCATCCGGATCCGAGGTGAGCCAACCCGCCTGCGCCCGGGTCGAATCGCGGGTCACAGGGCGTTGGGCTAAACCTTGGCGTGGGCCCGTGAATGGGTCTAATGCCTAGGTCTGGGCCTCAACACCTGGACTAAAGAGTTGGGGATTGGGCTTGGTAAATGGCCCAGTCCGACCAATATATACAAAAAAGGGAAAGGAAGAGAATTTTTGAAAATGTATAAATTACTGGAAAAAAAGGAAATTAATTGGAAGAATATATATAAAAGGGTTATAATTCAGGGAAAAAAATATAACACTGGAAAAACTTGGGAAATAAAAATAATTGGTAGGAAATAATATTTTGGGAATCTTAGGAAAATATAAATATGGAGCTAATGGAAAATATAGATTTTGGAGAAGTATATGGTATACGGGGAAATTAATTTTGGAAAATATATAGGATATAAAATAATTGCTAAGAGGGAAATAATTGTGGAGAATATAAATACGTAGTGAGTTATAATAATTTTGAGGGAAATAATTTAGGGAAGAGTGTTACATAGTAGGAATTGTACCGGAATAATATCCGGAAGTAAGTATAGGTATAAGAATAGTATTATTTTGACACTTACAAATAAACGGTGAATTGTGACGAAAATAGAAAATAACCCGGGGGAGTAACCGAGACAAGCCCGTATTTAATTTTCGTAAATACAGTAGTAGCATGACATTGCATACCACTTATATGTGCATATTATTTGCTTGATATAGGAGTTGATAACGAGCTGATACCTGAGGAGCCGGACTTGGAGTCAGTTGGACAGTTCCAAACTTGATATCGGCTAAGGTGAGGATGGATAAACCCTGATATGTGCCCGTAATGCTGTGTGTGTTTCTTTGTTGTTTGTGTATTTTGTTGCTAGATTGATCTGCTAGAATAATTATTGACTGTTACCTGATTGCTGTGGATTTATTGATGCTGTTGTTGGATTATGATGGATTTGTGTATAACATGTTGGAAATAATACTGAGCTGTTAATTTCGAATGATTTGTGTCATGAGATTGAGTCTGTGGAACTAATCTGAGATAATAGAAATTGGGAACTTGATGAAAGAGTAATGGATGGAACTGGAATTTGAGATGATGATATATTTGTCACTTGGAAAGTAGTGGTACGACTAGATGGTTAGAGGCTAGTTCTGTGGTGTCATGGCCAGAGGGTTTGTTGGTTGGGGTGTTGACCCCGGATTTGTGATATTGGGATGTTGATCCCGGATTTAAGATATTGGGATGTTGATCCCGGATTTGAGATATTGGGATGTTGATCTCGGATTTGTGATATGGGATGTTGATCCCGGATTGTGGTGGGGCCTGGCATCCAGAATTAGTTAATAACCAGGTACGACCCTAGCTTGTCCAGTGACGGGGCCCGGAAGAAAAAATTGGTAATAAAAATAATTAAGCATTCATTGGTCTTGGTATAGTTGTTATGGTAATTTTCTTGTGTTGTGAACGTTTGAGCTTAATGTTATGATTGTTGTGTCTACTTCGAAAGTATTATGGTTGAATATATCTTTGTTTATCTTTCGTCGGTGAGCACTTCGGACTCACCCCTCGCCTGCGGGGTTTCATCCCGTAGGTTTGGTTGATCGTAGTTCAGGTACGATGTTCGTTGGTTGCTGCTTACTTCTCCACCTGACCCGGATCTATACACCGCTGCATCTGCATTTTAGTCTTCCGCTGCTTGTCTTTCTACTGTGAAATTGCTGTAGCTGCTGTATTATATTTGATGTTGATTAGATTGGAGTGTTGGCTTGAATAATGGTCCCCGAGATCGGGTGACGAATATTGTATTTGTGGTTTGCGTGTGTTGTATTTTATTTTGTATGTACTGTCTGCTACTGTAGTAAAAACAGTTCCGGCACGTGTTTACCCTGTACGGTAAATACGGGTCGGGGCGCTTCAATGAATGGGGAACCTATAAGGTAAATTGGAGAAATAAATAAACCATAGAATGGAAAGAGCGAACAATCAAAAAAAAATTATTAACATAAATAGGAGTCTACAACTAATCAAACTTAGGGAGTCCCCACCATAAAATTTCTCAACAACCCAATCAAACATAATAACAAATCATAGTCATATATCTAAATAAAATATTATCCAAAATTAAATAGTTTTATTTGTATATCAATAACAATGAACACACAAATTAGTTGAACAATAAAAATAATAATTAAAATAAGAAGGGAAAAATCAATATTACTCAAGTTGTATGAATCTAAGTAAAAAGTTATCCAAAATTAATTAGGTAATTGAAATATGCAAATTAGTGTAAAATAATAAAAATTTAATACGCCCACCGTGGGGCTCGAACCCACGACCACAAGGTTAAGAGCCTTGTGCTCTACCAACTGAGCTAGACGGGCTTGTTGCTTACAATAATTACCATTTCCAATCATTCTATGGAAGCTCAAAATATTAGTCAAGTTGTAATTATACTATTTGAAAAATAAATTATCATGAAAGAACCACATTATCTAAAAAGAAGTTATGATGAAGAACCACATCATCTAAAATATAAATCAATGTATTGAACTTTTTGTTTGAAGAAATCACACTTTTCACTGTCCAAAAAAACATGGAAGAAGAGAGAACACACATTTCCCGTTCTAAATCTACCCTTTCATCTCTTATATATTTTCGTGACTCGTGAGCCTATGGCCCAAACGCTTTCCAGGCCCAACAGGAATTTGTAGCTGTTATTCTTCGCTTATCTTATTTCTTTTGGCACCCAACTGTGGAGAAAAGTCTGTTCACTATTTTTTCATTGTTTTTTTGGTAAATGAAATTGTAATTCTTTTGGAAGAGCTATACCAGCAAGTTAATTACTGAGTGATAGAGAGAGTGGAGAAGAGACAGGAGAGAGTCAAAGAAAAGAGAACATAAATAGTCTTAATAAAATAAAGTAGTCATGGGTGAAGCCTGAATGAATCCGACCGAAGACACACATTGCTTTGCAAGTCTTAAAATCTATTGAAAAAAAAAAGGTTAGAACATATATTGTCTTGAAGTTTTCTGCAGACTGAAAATATATACCTTGAGAGCAAAAATGGAAAAAAAAAAAAGGAAAAAAAAACTTTAACGTTTTAAATGGACAGAGCAGAAAGTTGTTGGGAGGCGGAGGCGCATTATAGTCACAGAAGGGAAAGCATTTGACAATGACACACAGGTTTCTTTCTTTGTACTATGGTGGTCACCATACTTTGAATTATCATAATCTTCTGTATTTAGGACCATTCTCTCTCTATATATATATACTGGTTTCGTGGTCCTCATCTAAACTTGAAATTTAGTCCTCCAAGCTAGTCTTGCTAATGGACCAACAATCAGCATGAACTTTGAATCATAACATTCCCTCTCTTCAGGCCTTAAAATGGCGTATTGTACTTTAGAGGATTGCAAAAAACCAGCTTACCTAATTTTTTGTTCTTTTCCCGTCTTACCTATGAAAAAAAGAAAATTGTTAAATGTTTTTAAAAATTGTCCTGATAATAGAATTTGCAGGCCTTAACCTTACACAAGACAAGATATCATTCTTGAAGCTGCTTATGTTAACCATAGCTAGGGAGGATCACTCACTTTCTTAGTCCACTTGTGGATGACTATTATCAGTTGGTGATGGTGACTTCAAGGTTAGGCGCAGTCCATTTGAGTAGGACCAGAACTACTACTATCGTAGATGATGACAACCATAAATATCATCCATCCGGGTTGCCCAGAACTAGAGAGGGTGGGCAGGGTTTCATGGGTCAAGTCATGAGGTGGACCCTTCAAGCCCTTCTTTTCTACCAACTCATATCTAGAAGCAATTAAGTGCTGCAAACCAAATGTCCACACTGAGACTGTAAAAGTACCATAAATTCCCATTCCACTTCCCTCATAGGCTCAACTCTAATGTTTCAGAGCTCCCTTAAGTCTTAGCCCTAGTAGGCTACCATTTGCATTTCAGTTGGGCAAGAAAAGTGTTGCCAAAAATTTGCTTGTTGGTCATTTTTATTCTAGTATTACAAAGTGTAGGACAACAAAATTAGTATGGGAAGGTCTCCTTGCTGTGAGAAAGAGCACACCAACAAAGGAGCATGGACCAGAGAAGAAGACCAGCGTCTCATCGCACATATTCAAGCTCATGGTGAGGGTTGCTGGAGATCACTTCCTAAAGCTGCTGGACTTCTCCGTTGTGGCAAAAGTTGCCGTCTTCGTTGGATTAACTATCTACGCCCTGATCTCAAGCGTGGAAATTTTACTGATGAAGAAGATGAGCTCATTATCAAACTGCACAGCCTCCTTGGTAACAAGTAAGTTAGCTAAGGCACAAGTATGTATGTTCTTCTGTGCTTGAACAAGTCCTAACGTGGCAAAAGAGCATGACAAGTTTGTGTGTTTGTTTCTTTTTAAGATGGTCTCTTATAGCAGGTAAGCTGCCAGGAAGAACAGATAATGAGATCAAGAACTACTGGAACACTCATATAAGAAGGAAGTTATTGAGTAGGGGGATTGACCCTTTAACTCATCGATCAATTGACACGCCGGCTATTGACAACGCGGCTACTTCTTCTGGTGCAGTTTTGGAAGAAGAGGCGATCGCCGGCGTGTTTACGTGTAAGAACCTGAAAAATTCAGATGGAGGAAAGTGTCAAGAGTTGAATCTTGAGCTGAGGATATGTCCTCCGTGTCAACAGCCACCTCAGGCGTTTGAAGATGGAGGTAGGAAAGTTCTTTGTTTCTACTGCAGTCTTGGAATGCAAAATAGCAAGGGGTGCAGTTGCAGTGGGAGCAGTAGAGACACAAGTGTTAATTTCTTGGGCACAAAGAATGGTGCACTAGATTGCAGATTATAGGAGATGAAGTTTAGTGGCTAGCTACTACTGCCTATTTGATTTGTCACGTATGGATTATTTTCAGAGGGATTAAAATAATTGTAATTAATGTCAAAAAAACAAAAAGGAAATGAAGAATGATTGTAATTATGTACTGCAAGACTGATGGTTGAGCAAGATCTATACTTGTCCAATTAGATAACTGAAGATCGTTATGCAGATACTGTCTGAAATTAGTTAAAATCCTGTAAATTGTAATAGTAGTTGTCCTAGATATTTTCCAGGTTTCTATTCCTAATCCTTTCACTTTCCTCTTTTAGATAGATTTTTTTTGAGGTAATTTGCCTTTAAATTGAACGTTATGGATAAGCTACGAGAGGAGGAGAATCAAAAGAAAAGGCAAGGAAAGTAGGTAAGCCATCTCAGTCGTGTATAAGAGGGGAGAGAGGGTGTTGTTGGAAGTTGATAGCTCAGTATTCATTGCTGTGTCTCTCGTATCTCTCTATTTCTACCAACCAAACAATTATTGTTCCCAACCTACTCCATAAGCCAAGCGTAATAAAATAGTCTAACACGTTGGTTCCATGTTATCTCCCTTTGTTTCTTGTCTTTATTTTGATCAACCAACGATTGGGTCCATATGTCACTTTATCGTTGATAAAGAAAATAAGAAAGAAGTCATTTCACCCATGCACACAACGACCATGCTCATCAATTCACTGCTTCCCCTTCTTTGCAACGGCAACTTAGGCTCCATATGACGCTGAATTGAAAAGATCGCTTACCAGCTCAATTTAATACAAATTTATAATGCGATGATTGAATGCATGTTTACTGGACATGACTTGTGTTCTTTGTTGAACATGGGTAGCATGACTTCTTCTGTACTCTTGCTGTTTTGAGAGGGTGGGAGTTTTACAAAGAATGCTTCCATATAAAGGGTGAACAGCCAACCAAGAGACCTAAACGGTTCATGGAAACATAGACATACCAAAACAGGTGGTCTGGCATTCTATATATGTATATATAATGAGCAGATGGCTACCTTTTGCTAGTGTTCAAACCTGTATCTTCTCTCACACAAACATGGGCAAGTAATAGCAAAAGACTTGTCAAAATCCCTTTCCCAGACACACAAGAGTGCTATCTTTTTGTTCTTGTCCTAGCAAATACTTTGGGTTCACCTAAGGTAAGGTCTAGTGGCAGTCCAAGGTTAGCCCCGAACTAGATAACCACAAATAGTTCGTGGAATTCACAAGGGCCTCATGTATTCTGGAGAGGCAAATCTTCATCTCCACACCGGACCAAAGAAAGTACCACAATTAGTTCTCGGAATTAACAAGGGGCCCATGTACTCTGGAGAGGCAAATTTTTCTCTCCACACCGGACTACACAAAGTAGGCCTTCCCAATACCAAGATACTGCACTTAATCAAGGGCTACTCCTGTCATCTTCATCTCCATTAGAAAGAGTGTACACTCCAGGGCCAAAAACTAGATTCTCATGGAAACAAGGGCTATCGGATAATTAAAGTTGTTTGTACCCTTCCATATTCATACAGCAGATCAAAAAATAGGATGGGGAGAATTGCAGACAAACTGGTGTTGCAACTTAAAGGAACATATATATTGTACTACGGCTATACATCCTTCAGTGGACAAGAAAAACCATGATCCACAAGATAATAACAGAAAAAGATATACTAGCCTTAATCAATTTGTCAAGGACTCTAAACATTAAATTCTTCATAAGCGGCTCTGCCACAGATTATATTCCTCTAAAACTGTCTGCTTTGTCAAGTCTTGCAGTACCTGAGCTAGATGACTCACCCATTGCATCAGGCGAAACTGCAGTCCGGGATGGTTCCCTCTTCAAAGAAGTCGGCATTCCTGAAATCTCCTGAAGGAAAGAAAAAACAAACTTTATGGTGGAAAGTGCCATTAGCAAATAATAACAAACTTGTAACCAGTGGCACTCCAATGCTCATGAACCTGAATATCTTGGTGCATAATCTACGGTTCTAGAACCTCTATGAGGTGAATATATAAAGTATCCAAAATCGTTCCCTAAACATGGGAAAATTCAAAAAACCTTCCTTCCTCTGTAATACTCAAACCAAGAAATAGAACAGTCGCCATTTTCATTACTGCAAAGGGGCTAATAAAGAAAAAGTTGAGAATACCTTCATCAAATGCAACCTAAAGTCACAAGGACGAACTTGATTCCCTATACAGGCCATCACAAATTTCGAATACTGAAACATCACATCAGCAGCAGCCTGCTTTTTCTCTTCAACCTGAAAATACAATAATACACACTTTTATTAGCACGAAACTACAAGAACAATCCAATCCTCTAACAAATACCCTAAGTTAACAGCGTTTCCAAGAAGGAAAAAAACTGAATCAAGCTAAAAACTTGGTCAGATGCCAAATTATCAAACTGGGTAAATAAATTTCAAAGAAGATCTTCCCTCTCAATAAAATTTGACGTGAATCACCTAAAAGTTTAACCCTAATCGATTCTCAATTTGTAATAACGCAAACAATCATCACAAACTGCATAGATAATTGATGGCCATACGCGGAGAAGTTAACACCTGCCCATGAATTGGAGCCAAGTAATTAACAGGATCAACACAGTCAAGTCTGCAAATTTACTCAAAGATCGGGTCTTGATTGCAAGATTGGACAAACATTTCTCGAATAACAAAAAAAATCCAAGCACCAGCAGAACTGTAATGAAAAAACCCAGAAACTATAATGAAAAGCCAAGGCGGGGAGCAAAAATTATTAGGATTTTTTTCCTTTTCTAAGAGAAACCGAGGAGAGGAAATTGTGCTGCTTACAGGGAGGGAAGTAAGGAAGAAGGAAAAAAGAGAGGGTTGGATGATTTAGTGTAGTGTACCTCGTAATCTTCCTTCATGGCAGTAAGTAGTTGAGGATCACAAAGAATTTGCCGGCGAGATTACAAAACCTGTATTGGTCGATGTCGATTTCTCTTCTTCCCTTCACTTCTTAGCGAAGACAATTGAAATAATGGGGCGGGTTTTGGTCCTTTTTCGACAGGTTTTGACGTTTGCCACAACGTGGAAGGAAAAAGAAATAATGTTACTGGATGAGATATTTTTTTTTGCAGACTAGTATTTCGGAAATTATTTGAACGGGATTTGGACGTTGGCTTTTCAGTGGCTTAGTTCAGAGGCTTATTTGAGCCATCACTTTATAAAATATTACTTATACAAAAATTAAGTTTTTAAAACAAAATGGCCTATTAGCTCAGTTGGTTAGAGCGTCGTGCTAATAACGCGAAGGTCGCAGGTTCGAGACCTGCATGGGCCATTTGAATTTTTGGGCTGCTATCCACTAAAACGACACGTCATGCTTACTTTGTTACTCAACGACCAGTCATGCAATCTCACCTTTGGTCTCTGCTATTCATTAAAACGACATCTCGTTCTCACTTTGTTACTCAACGACCGGTCGTCCAATCAGTGAAACTGCGGTGTTATGGTAGACATTCGTTCAGAAGGAGACACAGTTTAGCTAGGCGCAACATTTTTTTCACTCCATGCTTTTCTTCTTTTTTCCTGCCATGTTTGCCTTTGATAACTCAAAATTAATGAGGAACTCTTAGGAGAATAGGAGACTACCAACCTAGCTTACCAACAACTGCTACTATTGCATAAGTGAGTAGTGAGTAAGTACTACATGGATTTGGACGTGACTCTAGGATGTAAAATCAGTCCTGAACTTGGCAAGATCAAGCAAATTTCAAACCAGAAGACAACATTTTCTTCCCTTGACTCGAAGGCTTAGGAATTGAAAGAAGCAAGCAAGAAAATGAAACTCAAAGACTTACAACTTACACACAAAATTGGCAGATACCTATTTACACTTGATCCTCGATTACAACTTGTCTTGTAGTATTCCTCAATTTATCATCTATTAACTTAAAACTCCAAAGAACTTACAGAGAATCTTTTTGTTAGCTTTTATTTTACAAGAAAGTTATGTTGTTCTTTTAGTGAATGAAAGTATGGTGGATACCATTAACTTGTAATCAATTGGTTTCGTGAGGTAGGCATCCATTCCCACCTCCAAGCATTTGGCTTCATCTGACGACATTGCATGGGCTGTCAATGCAACAATTGGAATGTGCATACCAGTCCCAGCTTCTGCTTTCCTGATTGCTTTAGTTGCTTCATAACCATCCATCTTCGGCATCTGCTTTTCATCAAGAGGAAAAAGTAAGAATATTTAGAAGCTCTGCATAAAATGACACGCTCAATGCCAACCGAAACCCATAAATGTGTGTGTGTGTGTGTGCGTGTGTGTGTTTTTTTTTATATCATTACATTCTAGGATATTTCAAAAGGATGACTGCAACATATGCACATCTTAAATTTCTTTTTCATTCCAAAAATGTTTTCTACCTAAGAAGTTAATTTGCAATACTTGTGATATCTTACCTGACAATCCATTAGGATCAAGTCATATGGTGTGGGATTTGGAATTTCAGCTTTAGGACTTGTATTTCCATCATGCATGCATTTTAGAGCGTCCACTGCTTGCAGTCCATCTCCTACTGCAATTACCTTAGCCCCCATTTTTTCAAGCATGATGGTTGCAACTCTCTGAAGAACTGGAGTATCTTCTGCAAGCAGAATCCTCAGGCCGTCAAGAGCTTTCTGTTGATTCACAGGCTTGCTAGAAACTGAATTGCCTTGTTCTTTAGTAAAGCTTCTCTCTGGACATTTTTCAGAGCTTCTAGAACTATCAGTTTCAATTCCCATTGAGAGGGATGCTTGTTTGTTGCATGCTGGCACACCTCTTTCATCTCTGGTGTCAGGTGGGTAAGACCTGATATGACAAAAATCTTCCCCTGAATTATTTTCTTCAGAATCAACCTTAGCCAATTCAACTAAACTCCTCTTAAAGGTTTGGCACTTTGATGGATTCTCAACTATTTCTCTTCCTGCATCTCTGAGATCGCTCACACTCAGAACATTTGAATTTCCATTCTCAGGCGTATCAGATTCTTCAGAGCTGGAGGTGTCGAAGTGAGTGGAGACAGTTTCAACAGATTCATGCATGTCACTACCTCTTGTTGTACCCCTATCAGCAGCATCCAGATTTCCTTGTTCGAGTTCAAGGTTTCTCTCCTTTATGACAGTCTCCAGAATTTGGATCATTTTTGCCTTGTATAATGGTTTGTTAACAAGCAATATGTGCCCCTTCCTTCGAAGCTCCAACTTTATTGCATTCGAGGTGTCATGATTTAGCATCCATGCAAACTTGGCATTCCCAGAGAACTTTTCCAGGAAGTTGAGCTGCTCCTTCCATATATCTGTGCTCAAGTCAAGCAGCCCAATATCAACAACTATAATGAAGACAGGGTCTACCATTCCTTGGATGTTATGGACTTCTGTCCTTAACGCTTCGTTAAGAGAACAGTGTACATCAAAGCTGTTTCTACGTTTCCTGGAGTAGAAGAGTTCCCCGAGAATTTGTGTCAGTTCATTCCATTCAGATAATCCTAAAGTGGCCAATCCAATTCTGCGTAACCATTTGGACATAATAACTCTGCCCATGCTACCATGTAGGGCTAGCAGCACCTGCACTCATAGTAGTGAAATGTTAGTACCTGTTATAATGACTTGACTATTCAAGGCTTTGAAATCTTATTTTACTCACCACAATATTATGACTTGTGTAATCTACTTGGCAATAATGCTCTGTACTCTCTCCGGCTGTATTGAGAAGCAAGTATAATCGCATTAGAGTTCCTGGTCCATCCTTCTTTACAACCTTTATTTCTCCACCCATCTTGTTCACCTGTGATCTCACCACAGTTAAAAAAAGAAGGAAATAACAAGATCTTGGTGGTTCTACAGAAAGATTAAATCTACACTTTCTTCTTAAGCTTACTTACCAAGGTTCTAACAATGCATAGTCCAAGACCAGTTCCACCATGCCTGGAAAATATAGAAAAATTAAGAAGGAAATGTTCAGCAATATTATGAGTTTCTTACAGTTTACATGAATATAAGATAGTGAAGCTCAATTTAACTACTTACAGTCGAGTTGTTGAGGGATCGGCTTGTTCGAAGCTTTCGAACACTGATTCCCATTTGCTTGGATCAATTCCTACAGAATAAAGGGATAACATTTGTCAGTATATCAAAAGGATGTTTATATCTGTGATGTACATGGAGAACTCTATGCAAGTTTGGACATTTTTTTAGCTTCTCACCACAGCCTGTGTCATCAATTTCAAACCAAAGGATCACTTTGTTCTCCTTCTTGGAGGCCTTCTTGATGTGGTGTCCATGTGGCCTCAGTTTTGGCTTAAATGCACACCGGGTTTTCTTTGGATCCAGAGGAAACTTTGTGGTGTCACCATAAGTGTTCAAGCTCTCACACCAACCCCGCAGAATAATGTGACCCGCTGTAAGTCATGGGGAAGTTGTGTAAGAATATCAAAACAAATATGCAGTGCACTGAACTGTTATCACGGAATGAGGATCTCCCTCCTTGAGGATTGTTGGCATAAGCTTTAACAGCAGATTTTTGACAAACAAACCATTAAATTTAGTATATCTGTCAATAGTAGTATTTTCTTCAATGCTTTTATTTTTATTGATTATGTTTCCTGACAATTATATATTACTGAGAAAATAATCACAGAAGTCAGTACGTGATCAAGAAACAAACAAGCATACTTAAATTCTTAATCACATGGTCTGGATCATTAATGGCATAATCTCCCACAGGAAACCCACCTGAAAAGATGAAACTCTATTATCTTCAACCTCAAGCCTTTCCAAACCTAACAGAGCCAACCAATGGTGATATTATTTTAGGGGGATAACATATAAGGTCATTCAATTGCTTTACCATTTTGGTTTTCCATTTAACACTGAACTTTCTCAGGCTCTACTTTGTAAAGTAAACAAATTTTGGAATCCAAATATTTTTATCTCCACAAAGAGGATGACTTTATCATTTATTGCTGTTCACTTTTTTTGGTACCGTATACTACAACCTGAAAAGTGGGGCAACAGAAATTTTCACTTACATGGTGTGAATTTTATAGAATTGCTGATCAGATTTGCAAATATTTGAACAACTCTGGCAGAGTCTCCTCGAACTAATTTTGGCAAATCGTCTGCAAAACAAAAACATGAATTGTAATGCACTTCAGAAACCAATAGACAAAAGTTTAACAGTTCAGTTGGTTTATAGTAGAAAGCAGTAGTTGCACACTAAAAAAATGTTAGTAAGACATACCAGAGATATCTAAAACAGCTTCTACATTATGGTTAATGCACTGCACTGAAAACATGTCAATGAGTCCTTCAAGTTCTCGACCCAAGTCAAATTCAGCATCTTCCAACACCAACTTTCCAGACTCAACCTGTACAAGGTGTGAACAATATAAACTACAAGCATGAGAGTAGGTGATCATAATGTTAAGGATCCGACCAAGTTATCTGTGATACCCTCTTTAACTAATGCTTTTTTTGATAAGACCCTCTGTAACTAATGCTAACTTGCAGAAAACATATTAGGATATCAAATTAGATTTAAAATATGAGCAAACTCCAAGAGGGTTACTTGTCTTCTTATACATTTTGATTGGTTGAAATAACAGAGAAAACCTGGGACTCATCACAGAGTATGACCAGTATTCTTCTATAGCAGGATATAACTATTTCCGGTATGTAAGTTATCTGCTTGACTATTAAGAGTTTCCATGGTTAGAGACTTAGCTTTTTCCAATACCTCACCTTGCTCAGATCCAAGATGTTGTTAAGAAGCCGAAGTAGAGCTGTAGAGCATTTTCTTATCTGTGTAACAGTTGCATATTGCTCATTTGTGAGACAATCATCACATATCAGAATGTCCAGCAACCCAATTACTGCAGCCATAGGAGTCCTTAATTCGTGACTGTTACATAAATGAACAATATTTACTTCAGACTATAGCTGAGGAACAGTTTAAGTGTTTAAGTTAACAAACTTTGATCCATATTACTTGGCATATTGTGCTCAAGATGGGTTGTGGATTTTTCTCATAATCCGAAATATGAGCAATTTCTGCATGTTGTTTGTGAAGTCCTAATGGAGAATTTTTTTTCAATTGAATTGTGCTCTTATCCATTTCTGCATATTGTCTGTGAAGTACTTCATTTTACACTAAACAAGTGTCACACGAGAAAAAAAGGGAACAAGTTCCATGCCTGATGCTTACATCTTGTAGTTTCTGGAAATTCCTAGGCCTTCTCAAAATTCCTAATTTTGAGCTCCAATACTGAATCCTTAAGCTCATGAAATAGTGTTTGCTAGTAAATAGGTCAGAGTCCATACCTCATGTTTGCTAGAAATTGGCTTTTATAGTTGTTGGAGGCCTCTGCCCTTCTTCTTGCATCCAGATGGCTTATCAGTTCTGCTCTCAGTTTCATTTCCTTGGACACTCCATTAGTAAGTATCAAAATGCAGACACATCCAATGAAAAGGATACACAATGATGCAGAGATCAGTACAACCAACGTTTTGAACGCTCTCTCATCTACCCTTCCCATTATATATCTTCTTGGAATAATGATAACCCCCACCTGCATATATAGAAAAGATAGCATGTATCTTAAAGCTAAAAAACAGGATTTTCTACGGTCTTCAAGTTTTCAGAGACTTGAAGCAGAATTGCCAGCTAGGAAAAAATATATATGGTGGCCACTTACTATGGGGAGTCTCTGCAGATTGAGAAAAAAGGAGTCGATGTAATATTGCTGGTGGCCAAGTTTGGCATTCTCTACATGAACAATATGGCCCGGAGGGAACTTGTTTCCGTAGATTCTCTCTAGCCACTGAGCACCCATCCGTATTATGTGTTCTTCAGAGTCAACAGCCATCATAAGCTTGGGACCTTCTGATGAGTTTCGTAATAGAGGAGCATTTGTGGAAGTAGCAAGTAGATAACCCTCTTGAGAGGTCAAATATATGTATCCACTATGGACTTCAACAAGCTCTCGCATCAACTGCCCAACACTATATAGCGCTGTAGTAACACCGACAACTGCCACTATGCTTTTGTTGGAAGCATCCCACACAGGCAATGCTGCTGAAAGCAATGGCGAATCTGTGTACTTGCTCACTGCCACATGCCAAGAAGCTACACCATCAGGAACTTCTGAAAGGCCAGCTATATTGATGAGATCATCCGGCGGGATTGGCCTTGGTTTTCCTATCTTTTCACCTGTGACAGGATCAAGTGGTTCACGGTACCAAATTGCAGATATGTTGCTGTGAAACAACTGATCATTCCATGCTTGATGTGACGACAACAGATTGCTGTCATAAGGCCCTTTCGCACTAATTGAATAGTTTACAAGATCAGAGTAGATGTAGAATGTGTTGTTGCTTCTATGATCTCTGTGGAAAGCCTGGACAAAACCATTTCTATAGTTTATGGTTATGGCATTGAGAGCTTTGCGGCTTGCAAAAAGTGCCCATGTCACATCCCTCATAACTTCATATAACTGGAAAGAGAAAAGGGAATGATAAATAATAAGATTACCAAACCAAATCAAGATAAGTTAATGGTAAGAACACTGCAAAAACACACAACAACCTGAACTTGCTCTGCCTGAGTATCCTGGTTGCTGTATCGTCTGATTACATATTCTGACAGCTTAACCTGGGCCACTGTTATTTCAGAGGTGGAGTTCAAAATATTCCACATTCGTAATATTGGACGTTGCAGAAGTTCATATCGAAGGCCGGAAGCTAAGGTGTTGAGTGACTTTTTTGTGTAGCTCCTTGTGAAGTGCCATGTCAGTATGGTTAGCAGCCCAATCAAAATGGCCAACATGACCTGCAAAATTCCATTAAGACAAATTACTCTATTCCATCAACAGAAATTGACTTTTCTAGCTGCAATATAGAACTGCATGATCAATGAACGGAATGATGCCTAGTTGACATGAACAGTTACTTCTACTATCCATCAAGATTTCTTTCTCTCCCAAACTTAAATTTTTATCTGACAGAAGAAAACCTCATTTCAAGTTGATTTTAAATTTCATAATCTTGTAGCTGGAGTATTACAGCACTACAGGGAATAGGTTAGAGTCATTAGACCAACCATGATAGCCAGCCGAACTACGAAAACACTGTAGTAAGATGAGAGACAATGAGTGCTTGTGTACTGGAACTCATCCTCTTCAACATCTCTGTGGAAAATCCTTCTGCCACGGGGTGGTGGATTCCTCCTCCAACAAGTGACAAAACCCAGAATTCTGGAGAACATCTTTTTCTCAGAGGAACAAACAAGCCTATATTAAGACTAGATTAGTTGTACAACTTTGAGAACTTGCAGTAGTGCAGTTTGTGTCTGCTTTCTCTTCCAATTTCAGACACGATAAAGTACTCATCAGCAAGCGAGACCTTATGCTTATTAGTTGGTGTGGCTTGTATGTAAGAGATACCAGAAGAGAGTGTGATTTGTCTAGTGTGTGACGTTGAATGTGGGTGGCCTTAATATACTGGTTCATGTGTCATTGCCCACTTTTTGAAGGCAGGGCACATTTTACTTGCAATTTTTTGAGTGGGGGGAGATGTGGTTTTTTATTCCTCATCCACATCTTCTTTGCCACCTATCACAGTCTTCTAATTTTTTTCTCTCTCCAAATCGCTTTTTCCAAATTCGGTTCTCAATTCCATATGAAGTCTTGGCATTTGGGAAAAAAAGTATTAAGACTTTTGCTTGTAATGGGGAAATACCCTACACTGAAGTGAAAATCCCTTGACCCAATTGAAGCTCTGAAATTGAGAAATTTCTAAGGAACCTTAAAAGGGTCAACTGACCCTACACCTCTTGTTCCTAGCCGCTCAAAACTAAAGCCACCTTTTTATTATTCTCCTTTTTTCTTTACCATATGATTTGCAGCAAAAGAAAAAAAAAAGAAACTGTCTATTTATGGTCCTTGGAGGCCAAACTGTCCTATTTCAGAGGAACAAAACAAAAATGGCTCCAATTATTGGGATAACTGAACAGCCATTCTATCAGTAACCAAAGAATGTCAGATTTGTCATTTACAGTAACTCTTTTTGACTGCAAATGGTTTTGTTGTAAAAATATTCAGTAATAATGGTAGTAAAACAGATGTTTCTTGTAGTTACCCACATGCGGAGTAGGAAATATGATGATTTGGGCTAGTAAAAGCACAAATTGATGTGGGTTTTTACCACCCAAAAGGAGTTAGCCAAGTGTAAGGTTCCAAATTTAATTATTTAGGGTTCGGAATCCATTATGACAAGAGAGTCAATGAGATGAGACATATAGTGACATGCATGCTATGCTAGAGTGGTGGAGGCTTGGCAGACAGCAGGAAATGGGACTTCAACTTCAAGGGACCGAAAGAAATGGCATCCTCGTATTAACACACGCAATTGCACAATCATTGGAAACTTTGTAGTAGTAACACACACCACTTACTAGGGACATGGGTTCCAAATTCTAACAAAAAATTCTGTTGAATTGGGAAATTTTTCAAAAGGGTCTTTTGTGTTGTTATGATGTTCTTTTACCACGTCGGTCGAAGGTTCTTTGGCTTTCCTATGATGGCATTTTTTTCTCTAGTCGGTTTCATGAAATGATGCGAATTTGAGACAATGCTCCCTTACTTTTTTCTCAAGTTCAAACTTGTAGGGTTCATACATGGAACTAAAGCCAGAACTAAGCTTTATATCTTGAAATGATAAGCTTAGTAAACGTTCAATATGCAGAAGTTTTAGGTTCAGATTTACAGGTCATAATCAAGTAATAGCTACACAAAATCATTGGTATGTTAGGTGATATCTTCATGCTTCCAATCCTATGAACAGCATTACCACTGAACAAAACCTTCAAACTTTGAAGTTACTTTATTTTTTGATGAAAAATCTAACTTCACAGTTTTAAGGCTTTGTTATTTATTAAACTTTGTAGGTACTTTTTACTAAAGAAGAAACATAAAGTAAGATATTAGAAGGTGAAAGGATGACGAAGTGAAAAGAACTGGGTGATAAATATTTTTATTGGTAACTATAGTGGGTGTACGTAGTTGATAACATTTTCAACAAACCACTGTAGATAACGACTAGCTAGTGTGGGTGGCTGCTTCCATATAGTTAATAAAATGCAAAAGCACAAGCGTGCACTATATGTGGCTTGAAAGTTAAAACTTTGCGACTCATCCTCTAGAACGCAGCTTTTGTGACTCCAATTCACAAATCCATCATCACCTCCTCTATACGTAGACAGCTTTCTCATTGCTTATTTTCTTATTTGTTTATCAAGTCGGTTGCTTTCAGTAACCACTAAAGGAACAAGACTTGAGTGGTATCGCGTCTCCACTCTATCTTATTCTTAATGCTCGATAGAAAGGCTTCACACATTAGTACATGAATATCGTCATCTATTTTCTTTGTTTTCATGCACAATATGCTTAGTGTTAGGTAGGCATACACATATGCTTCCCTTGAAGCTTAAGATTAGTGTTCTCTCTTCTTTCTTTCTTCGAGTTAGTTCACAAATAATTTCAGTGCCACAATTGCCTTTTTCAGATAGGTGCAAGAAGAGGTTTTAAAAAGAAAAGATAGGTGTAAGAAGTGGCCTAAGAGAGTATTGACGGGAAAGATTTTGTCAATCAAATTGAATAACAGTTTTATTCTCAAAAGGGACTTTCCCAACGAGACGCGTCGCTAGCTAGGGAAAAGGTTTTAGGTATTGATTTTGACGGGGCTAAATTAATTACTAAAAAGCTATCTTGATTAAAAAGGGATTATATTATCAGGATCCCTGATTTTGTCCTGTATTCCACGATTGTAACCTAAGGAAATGTGAGTTAACGAGAAATAAGAGGAAAAAAAGAAAAACGAATCGCTGTGAGGAGAACGACAAGAATCAATTGGTGTGCGGTACTAAAAAGGGTCATAGGCACCAACGATTGATAATGCATTGGTTGCTTTCCACAGTCGAGCATTTGATTCGTCATCAAAGAAAAGTAATATATATGTGATCTTTGAATGCTAGTGGAGCAGATTAGTATGTTTTTGCCTTTGAGGGTAGTGGAAGTGGTGCATTATATTTTTCTTTTTGGGACTACTATATAGTGTGGGAATATATAAGAATTGGAGCAACACTATCACATCCGTACCTTGGCTTGGCTTGGACGATTTCATTGGTACACCATAACATATGAGAAAATTTTTGAAATCCTATGTTTCATACTGGTACTGTAACTTATTCTTGTGCGCTTGGATATCCCTACAACTAGCTATTGAGGTGTTGGCAACTTGTTTACTCATCTTTTTAATCCAAATTTTTCCATATGTATTGTGGCTAAGGGAGAGTTGAAAATCCGCAATCTGTAACGAAAAAATCAAATCTGAACCATTATGTAATGAAACGGAATAGAATGGTTTTTTTTATTATTTGGCAAACAGTTAGGCAGTTGATGCCAAAATAGAACAGGAGCTAATTAAAGAAACCTGCGTCTTGGCTCCGGAAATGAGATTTAACGCGCCTGCTTGGGCTTGAAATCTTGAAGGAGCGTAGTCGCGGTTACGCACCCATTCAGAATTATGGATGCAAATCATTGTGGCCTGTCATTTTTCTTTTTTCTTCTTTTCTTTTTTCAATTTTTTCTTTTTTCAATTATTGGAGTTGCTGATTCGGTAAAGTATCATTTGGATTAAGTAAGGGGAAGCTAATTTACCTCGAGAACCATGGTCACGAAATGGTATCAGAGAGTGAAGGATCCAGAAGAATAAAAGCTTTGATTTTTATGAATAGTTTTGGTTTAGAGGATACCAATGCAAGTGAAGAAGAAATGAGGATGAGTTTTACTTACACGAGAGGATTCTAATTCCGTTGATGAAGATTAAGGGTTTTGGTTGGTGTGGCTGCTTTCACAGGTTGTCAAAGTTTAAACGTCGGCGACGAGAAAACTGTTGTCAAAGAAATTAAAATTGGAAAGGCATCCAAAATATTTAGGTGTTTTAAAATAAAAATGACGTTGATAGCAATAAAGCAATAAGTCTTTTTTGTTCTTTCACATCTTATATTTCCATGTTTCGGCTAATACCCGTCGCTTAACATCTTATATTTCCATGTTTCCGGCTAGTACCCGTTGCTCTCTAGTTTCTACACTATGTTTTAGGTTTTATAGGTAATCGGATATGGCTTTCTACTCGCTGTTTCTGGTCTATATTGTAATGAAGGTTGGATCTATAAAATATTTATGTGTTTGTTTGGTATTGTGTGTTTGGCTTTTTTACTTTTTTTTTGAAAAGTCTATTAAAAAATATGTTTGGCAGATATTTTTGGGGAGGGATATGGAGAAAGCTTTGGGGATTGCTTCCAAATTTGTGAAGGAGGGGCTGTTAGAAGCTAGGGAAGTTGCGGGAGATCATCGGGAGTTCCTGAAATTTATCAAATATTTGTCGGACGTGAAAATTGTTGTTTTCGATGGAATTGAGGTTGAAAATGAGCCCCCAACATCTTTGATTGGGCTACCTGGGAGAATATGGAGCTTAACATCAAGCAACAATCTGTCCTTGATGAATGTAAGCCATGTTATTATCGACACATGCGACCAGATGTTCCTATCACCTTGTAAGAGTTCGTTACATTTTTTTTTCTTGATAAGAGTTTATCAGTTCCCATGCTCTGTTTAGTTCTAAATAATACATTTATTTATATTTTCTCAACAACTACAAAAAATATGAAGAAGTACAGCTGAAAAGACTGCAAAAATCATGAACAAAAATAGTGTTTACCAAAAAAAATAATCACAAAAGATCATGACAGATGTGTTTGTAATTTATTATCAAGAAGAATTATGGAGAGAAGAGTTGAGTAGAGTAGTCAACGAAAACTGTGAAAAAGAATAATAACGGAAAAAGTATTATCATAGTAATTCATACCACGAAAAGAAATAATAATAAAAAATAATAATATAATTTAATAATCTCCTTCATTAATAATATAATTTAATAATTAAAATTATGTAATTTATAATATCAAAGGATCAAAAAAATATCATTAACAATAATCGATTTTATAAATTCATATTCCACTATTTAAACTAATTCTAAATAATGTGTTTCTGTCTGGCTAGATTTTATATGTAAGTTCTTTTTAAGAATAACATTAATACTATACCACATGATTTAAAAAATATAATACTATGCTACGCGCATCGCATGCAGAAAAAACTAGTAATAAAAAAGAAACAAATAAAGACATAAAAACAATGTGTATAGTAGTTAGAATCCTTTTTTTGAAAACAATACCCGTTTATTTCCAATTATCATCATCGATTCTTACCGTTTAGAAAAGTAAACACATTAATTCTACGGACATGATTAAAACACATTCAAACCACCGAAGTCCGATGCACTACAAGTAGTGTTGGCAAATCCAACAATATTTGCCACTGCCCCAAAATGCTTAAGGATACAATCGCCACACAAATTTATAAAAGAGTAGATAAGAATAAATTAGTCATTCACACATCAAAATACAAAAAAAGAGTGCGGTTAACAACACTTGGAATGTGAATATCATCTCCTTTTTGTTCATTTTTATTTTTATTATTACAATAATTTAGCTAATTGTTATTTTTATATTACAATAATTCAGCTAATTCTTGAAAGCTAGGGAAAACCGAAAGCTCTGTTTTCGGGATTTATAATGACGTTGATAGCATTAAAGCAATCAGTCTTTATTATTCCTTCAGAAAAGGAAATGTACACTAAGTCACTTCTGAAAACAGGAAAAAGGAGCAAGGGTAGTTATCAATTCACGACCAAGCACCTCATTTCAAGGCCATATGGATGCAAAACTGGGGGAAAATATCATTCATAAAAATGATGCCTTAACCAAGATTTATAATTTGATCAGAAGAGATATTTGAGGTTGATGTATCAGGGACAAAAGCTACTAGAAGCAATTGGAAAAGAAAAGAAAGCTACGAGAATGAATACACCGTCAAGCGCAGGAAAAAAGAAAAATGCACGCAGGACTTATAGTTTAAAATTCATCAAAGATCTGGGATGCAATCCACCGTTTACATAGAATGACTAAACAAGCCCACAATATAATCACTAATAATCCAATTACAGATGACATTTCTAGCACTAAGACAACAATATATACACAAAGGGCCAACTGGCTTAATGTCTAGAGAAACTTAGGTAAACTGTGGACAATGAAGCTTCAAATAAATAAGCTACTTTATGGTATGATGATGAAAAATATACCACTGAAGTTATTTGGAGCTCTTAGCCTTAACCCCAGCTGCTGCAGCCTTAGCAGCAGATTTGGTTAGGGCAGTGGGCTTGAGTGCATTTTTTGGGTTAAGTGCCTGTCTGACTTTAAATACTGCCCATGCAGTCCCAAATGCATGCCCTGCAGCATCGAGCCCTTCACTTGTAGCCCGTGCAGCTTCCTCCCCGTATCTGCATGATTAAATGTAAAACCAGTTCAGTCCCCAAAAGTTATGCCTAGTGTGGAGGAAGGTTTGGTTCCATTTATGTCTCAAACGAGGGTTAAAATGAATCTCAATAGATAAATAAAAAAAGACCAACAGGTGGTATAATCTATGATGTAATCATGGTCTTATGGATGCTCAGACCAATTGTTGCCAGCACACTGATTAAGGCTTTCTAAAAGGCAAAGCATCAAGCCTGCATCTAATATGCTCAAAGGGGTCGAGATAAATTACTAACGGGATTAACTGATCCCTAACTTGTCATAAAGCTCATGCATATGCCATTAGAATACTTCTTTATCCCCATTCCCATTTAACTATGCCTTTGAATCCAATGTTTGTTCCTAACATACATGTTTGCACATCTTCATGGGATCCTTTCTCTCCCCTTCTCATGCTCCTTGTTCTATAAGGAAGAATTTTCTTCATGATAAGGGTTGTTTTTAAGAATTTTCTTCATGACCATAAAAGAATTAGCAGATCATCATTACCTGTGAGTAACAAGTTCTGTTGTCACAGTGGATGATGTTGACATAACATTCTTTCCAGCCACTTCAACAGCATCACACATCTTGCCTATTTGCAGGAAGACAAATACGATCAATATAATCGAGGATGGAGAAGAAGTCATAGATGTGGACTCAAAAGAAAATTTAACGCACAAAGCATGTAAAAGCACTCACAACATATCTTCAGAAATTCAATCCTGCAGAACTTATTTTCTGAAACAAAAACTACTCCAAATCCAATGTACTTTTTTTTTAAAAAAAAAAAGAGATAAGGTTAGCAACTCCAGCATTCAACCTGATACTTTGTTTCAATGAGGTTTTGTTGTTACTAATGCTTAGACCTTATCTACTATCACCATTATTACTTATAGAGTTTCTATAGCCCAACATCTAATGGGAAATGGCAACTCAGTATAACTTCCATCAACAGAACCAAAGAATCATAAGCTAAAGCATTTTGAGAATTGACTTTTAAATGGATATGATTTATGGGGATATTCAAACAGAAATCATCGACTTAACTTGGAGACTTGTGCCACTGCCACTAAAAAAGTCACTCAAAAATCTACAATTTAATGTACGGATATAAACTGCACTAGAAAACTTAAATAAGGGCTAAAACATGTCTTCAACAATCCAACTTATTAACTTCTACTTCATTAGTTACTCCAATATTTTGTGTTTCTTGAAACACTGATGATCTAATATGACAGGCGAAGCACCAAAACATAAGCGGACCAAATTCTGAACCAAAAGGAGAGCGTTAAACACGTCACAGAGAACTTGTGAGCTTTTAGCCATAAATCAAACGTGAAAAGGCAAAATCACTAGTTCTGTAATCCAACAAGCAGCAAACTACATGAAAGGCTTAAGTTGATAGACATACTAAATCCATCCAGTGATGCAAGGACGATTTCCCCAGGCAGCAGTCCAAAGATTTTCTTTCCCATTTTTGAGTTGGCAACAGAACTTGTGAAAAGTCCAGCAACTTTAACAACTCCAGAGAGTACACCATTTGCTACTTTCTCAGTCATTTTAGTCATCCTCTTGACTCTGCATACACAGTCAAACTAAAATATAGCAATCGATTTCCCTCGATGCAGTAAACGCCAAAGGTTAAAACAGAAGAAAAAAAAACATCACCTAATAGCAACAAAGGGAGATGTAAGCGAATTACAAACCTTTCAATCCTCTTCATCGTCTCGGGGCTAATCTCCGCATTGGAGTGAGAGGTCATCCTCTGCTTCATGACCTCATTCCCCCACTTCATCCTATCCGAAGTCACATCCCCACACCACAAAATCCCCTTAATCAGCTGCCCCGACCCCGTTGCAATCAATCTCGCGGCGGTGCTACTATAATCCTCCACATTAGGCGCCAACGTAGTCCAATAACCCACACACGTCCCCTCCAATTCCTCCTTCTTCCCGGCCTTCAATTCCGCCGGAGAAATATCCCTGGCCACCCCCGCCGCATCCAACGCCGCCGAGACCTTCTGCTCCGAGAAACAGCCGTACGTCTTCAAAATCTCGTCAAACTCCTTCAACAACCGCTCCTGCCCTTTCGACGCGATTGTCAGCCCGTAATTCAACATTTCATCCTCAACATCGCTCTTCCCCTTCTTCTTCTCCTCCTTACTCTTCTTTTTCTTCTTGCTACTCTTGTCTTTCTCGTCGTCGCTGGAAGAATCCGAATCCAACTGCTCCCGGGGGACCCGGAGGGAGAAGAAGTAATGCGAACCGTCGAGCTTAACGGCGGCCTCGTCTTTCCCCAACGGCCACTGGATCTCGTCGGCGACGCGGACGAGCACGGCGACGACGTTGGTCCCCTGGACGATGCGGACGACGGAGAGATCGCCGCAGGCGAGCTCCACGCTGTAGTTTTTGTCGATGAGGTTGAGGATGGCGCCGGGGATTTTGACGAGCGTTTCTTCCGCGGCCATGGGCGGAGCCGAGGGGGAGTAGGGGCCGGGGTTTGGGGTCTGAGGGGGGTGGTGGTGGGGGGCGGTGGTGGTGGTGGGGGGCTCCGGGATGAGGTTTTCGACGAGATCGGACATGTCTATCTTAGGGTAGAGATTGGAGGAGGAGGAGGAGAAGGTGGGTGCGGTAGCGGAATCGGGATTGGATTGGTTGATTTGGGGATAGAGAGGTGCGTTTTGGTGGTTAGGGTTATGAGAAGCCATTGTTTGCTTTCGAGGAAATGGAAATGGAAATGGAAATGGAAAATGAAGAAACGGTTTAGTTGGTTGGTTGGTTGATTCTTTTTGGCAGTTGAGTGTTTTGATGGAGAAAGAAGAAGTAGAGAGGGTGAAAGGAGAGGCGTTTTTTTCCCTTCTTCTGGCGCAAATCCAGATGAAAAGATAAAATAAAATAAATCAATTTGTCTCGGGAAGTTCCCGCGCTTCCGGTTGGTGGTCGGTGGCCTAAAACTCGTTTCTTGAGGTGGTGGTGATTTTTTCTTTTGAACAATCCGGTTCGTGGCTATTATTTATTTCCCGCCACAATAACAAAAACAAGTTAGAACTAAATGCATCATATATGATTAGCCATGTTTCTCTCGGTTGTTTATCTCTAGGTTTATCCATCTAAACTACTTTTGTTTTCTGTCTAAATTTACGGATTGTAGTTGATTTTATTCGGACCTCAACTTTCTCTATGATCAAACACATTGAACTAATTATTCTAAAAAGATGTAACTAGTTATGTAGAGTTGGGAGCTAAGTTGTTAAAATTTAAAACAAGTTGCTTTGCATAGTTGTTTTAAAAGGGTCTGAGTTAATGAAATAAAATAACCATAAATTGCTTATTTTATTTTTCTTTTTAGGATTTTTCTATTTTGTACCTTAAGGGCATATGATAAACCCTTAAAAATAAAAATAAATCCTTAGTGTATTATTCTCATAGTGACTGAACTATATAAATCACTCTTTATGAAAAGATTATTTCAGTCACTATGAAAATAATACACATTAATTGTAATATTTATTTCTATTTTTAAGGATTTATCATATAACCCTAGAACACAAGATTGAAAAATTTTTCTTCTTATCATAGTTAATTTTAATAGACAAGGCGGTGGACTGTCTGGCCTATTATCAAAGATCTCTAAGGCTGCGTTTGCCTCATGGGACATAACCCAAGCGCCTTGGGACAGACAACCTTTTTAGGATGTTTGCCTCGCTGGACGATCAAATAAGTGGGACACGCGTCCTAAATTACTGGGACAAAATTTATAAATTTTTGTCCTAACGAAAAAATGAGGCAAGAACATGTCCCATGGGACAATACTATTTACATACCAAAATTATCCTTACGTATTTTTTTTAATAACAAAAATATCCAATATACAAAATGCAAACCAGAAGGTTGTTTCATCTTTTTCCTTCATTCTTTTTCTTCCATCCATGCGACGATGCCTATGAAGGGGAGGCGACGACCAAAAAATTGTTCGGAAACGGCCATGACGGCGGGAGACTACCATGACGACAGTAACGGATTTGATAGGGAGGAGGAGGGGAGACGAGGAGGAGCAGTAGAGGATGCAGGGGAGAGGAGAAAGAGGAGGAGAGGGAGGAGATCTGGTTTTATTTTTCTTTTGAGGAAGAGGAGAGGGGAGGAGGAGAAGGGAGAAGGAGGAGATCTTGATCTTGTTTTTTTTTTTTAAGAAGAAGAGAGGCAAAGAGGAGGAGGAGGAGGAGGGGAAGAGGGGAGAGGAGGCAGCGACGGCCACTGCAACAACCCACCAAAACCCTCGTTTGCTTCTTTTTCGTTTTTTTATTTTTTTAGAGGAGAGGATGAGTTGTTTTTCGTTTTTTATTTTTTAAAAAATTAAGAAAATTATTTTGAGATGGTAAGAGAAGGCGACGTGAGGGTGTGATTTTGTTTTCTAAATTAGGAAAACATCACCATTTAATTTGTCAAAATCTCAATTCATTGCAGTGAGAGGGTGAAACTTGTTTCCTAAATAGAAAATCACCATTTGATTTGTTAAAATTTCAAGTAATTGCCCGTCATGGTGACATTTGTTTTCCCTTTTTATTTTTCTAGATTAGAGTCATATTTGTCAAAATCTCCTATAATTGCGGCTTGAATGAGATTTTTTTCCTTCTCATTTTTCTAAATTAAAAAATCACCATTAGATTTGTCAAATCTCTAATAATTACGGTGTGAGGGTGAATTTTTTTTCCTTTTTTATCTTTTAAAATTAGAAAATGGCCATTTGATTTGTCAAAAATTTCTATCAATTTTACGTATGAATTTGATTTGAAAAAAAAAAAATCTTCTCAGCAATTTTTAAATTTTATATTCAAATTATGATATAGATACACAGCAATAAAATTTTATATATTGATTATAGTCTAAATTATACACATTAATTATGTATTCACCATTTGGTATATTGATCAATTTATTAATTTTAATATTCAAATTATAATCACATTAAAATATATATAATAAAATTGTGTATGCTGTTTAAAGCCTAAATTTGGCTATATTACATACTTCAATAATTTCTACTGCATCAAGGGCAATACTGACATTATAGCTTTTAGTCCCGTCCATTGTACAGCTAACCAAACATAATTTGGTACAACAGTCCCATTCAGTATCCACTATACCAAACGCTATATTGGACAGTACAATTGTCCAGTCCAGTCCAGTCCCATCTCGTCCAGTCCATTCCAGTCCCGTCCAGTGAACCAAACGCACCCTAAAACGGTCTTTTTCGGTATTTGGTCTCATGACTTTGTAATAATTTGGTTTTTGGACCCCACATAATTTACTTTAGTTTAAAACCTTTGGGCCAGCTAGTTTGTAGAATTTCTCTACGAATAGTTATTTTATTTTGTTGCCTATTTATATCTAGGAATTTTGTCCGCACTAATCATGAATTGTTATTGTAAGACGTATATAATTGTTCCGTAGAAAAAAAAAGAGAGGTATCTATCGGTTATTCCAAAAACAAATAGGCTTATATAATGGTTATTTCTGTACAGTTTCATGCAGTATGCTTGATTAGCTTTTGCATGGTCTGGGGAACGTTGTCTCATCCGTTTTTGCAATCGGCATAACTTCCTGGTAATACAAGAACCAGAAGGTTCAGAGTTAATTTCGGCAGAGAATTCACACCTTTTATTTTTTTATTTGCTTAATTTTTTGGGTTCAACATAACAAGAAAAGTATCATATGTCAAGGTGCATAAACTTCAAAATTTCAGCAAGAAAGTTCGAATTTCCATTGGACCAAGCTCTACAATGAGGGCTGTGTTGTCAACCGGGCCGCCTCTCACCGGTGAAGGTTGCGTCCCGGTGTCCCCCTCAACTTTCCATGTCATTCTCTTCACTGCAGATTTATCCTGGTTTGCTGATAAGCTTGTTTCCTTCACCTCCTTAATCTGATTAATGTCACAAAGCAAAAGTGAGATGTTATGTCCAATGCATTCTCGTTCTGTTACATTGACCAAGCAAGAAAAGAGTTCACTTGTACAACAGTTTTAAGGAACATATGGCTACTACCGTTCTTCCTCTAAACACCTTCTTCAGTTCAACCTTAGCCAGACCAGAATAGTTAGCATCTTCGCCCTCCTGATCCAAAAAGTTTGATTAAGTTAATAATTATCAGAGCAGACTATCATGACATGATCGTTAAGTGATAAGATTGCAGTGAATAATCCAGACACATTTATTGCAAGAATGTGGGCAAAGGATATTATATAATTGAGCTCAATGGCAGGGTGGAATGTTATGAAGAATATGCAGCATTACCTCACATAGATGTGCCAGACGGAGTAGTGTACTTCCATCATCCAGTTCCTGCAAGACAAGAAATTAGAGATAGTGACAGAGAGGTTAAACTGTAAAAGAAAAATGAAGAGCGAAAATATACTGAACAAGATGTTAATTAAGCAGCCTCACCTGAAGAGTGATCAAAGCAATGTTGGGAGGTAAGCTGTAGTCTGGATCCATGACAGTTGCTTTGGTCACATAAGATGCTTTCCAAGTCTCCTCTTTCTGAGTAGCAAATTGTTTTTACCAACTTGAGGTCTAATTACCAATATACATTCTCATTGTAGTAGAAATGGGCTGAAGGTATACCTCATGAGCGAAGGCTAAAAGAAGCGGCGAGTAAATCTCTTGACCTGTTGTTCGGCGCCAGGATGCTCCAGCCCCTAACTTGTCAATGCTCACGTAGTAATTCCCACGAATCTGGAATGTTGTTGATTCGTCAGCAAGAGAGCAAATGGTGGTCAGGCAAGTGTATGTACACAGTCTTTTAGATGACATCTTTGCTTTTGTGGAGCACTAAGTACATTGTTCAATATCATACCGTAATTCCTTCACATTGATCCCCAACACAGACGCTCTCGTCAAGGGATCCAACAACTCCTCTAGAGTCATCAACCACTAAACGCCTTGCCAGTTAAAAAACAGTGATCAGTTTAATTTGTTCTATCCTGTAGACAGCGTAACATTCCTGATATATTGGAACCCAGAATGATGAAACTATACAAACCTATGAAGCATCAGTTCCACTTGACCATCTCTAATGCTCCCTCCCCCGGTGGCCCGATCAACCAAGACAGACAGCTCAGATTTCTGATCCTTTATATACAGTCCAAGGTTAAGCTGGAAAATCAAAAGAAAATTCAACTTTGATGCATTGTAAGTACCCTGAACCCCTTCTGAATGAATAATACATATTGCATGCTAATTGGATCTAACACTGGTTAAAATTACCGGATAGTAGTTTCCTGCAACAGGCTGGTTAACAGAAAGGTTCCAGTCAGCTCTATAGTCTCGAATCTACAGAACAGAGAAAACAAACAACAAATACAATTATCAGATTCTCTGACAACTATAGGGAAGGGGCAGTAACCTGTACGGTCTTGCAAGAGAAGAAGAAAGAATATTAGGAGAAGAGAAACATCACGCAAACAGAAGGAAATACGCTACTAACTTCTTCAAAGGCTTTTACAATGAGAACAAGGACTCAAAATTCTCTAAAGCAGTTGATCAAAAAAAAAAAAAAATTCTCTAAAGCAAATTTTACTGATATATATCAACAGCGGATTATCAATTATGGAAAGCTTGAAATTGCACGCAATGCCAAAGGAGCAAGTGCATCTACTCAGCTTCTCTAAACACCTAATCAGCCAGAGAAAGAGGACTGCAAATATATGTATGGCTCACACCGGGTTACAAGTTAACCCCTTAAACCAATAGTTACAGTAAAACATAACAGATGAGGTAACATTTTTACGAGTCTATACATGACATATGCAAAAGATGAGATAAGACATAGCTTCAATTGTCTACCCAGAATGTTTTGATGTTCAAGCAGGGAACTAATTTGAGGGTTACCCGCTGTAAAAAGTCCCTTCCATTGGAATCTGTATAAAACACCTTGTTTGTGACCATATTTGCTGTTAATTGGGTGATGACCTCTTTCCCAACACCGTCCTCGAGAGGAATTGGACCAATCTTCAAATAAGAAATTTTGTCAGTAGTAATTTTAATGGCGGTAAATCATAAGTATATTTATTGAAGTCAAGGTTGAAGGTTCAGAAATTGAATATTTGACCTGCAAAATGATTCACTTTACTGATAGAATCAAAAAATTAAAAGGGAGTTAAATATTAAAACTGTAGATGATTTGACTCACAGTGAATTCAATTTCAGCATGCTCTTTTTCTCTATAGAGTCTTGTGACCTAATCAACAACATAAACTGACAATCATTAAAATAAAAATTTAAGGAACCAGGAAATACTAAGCGTGCAGATAATCTGTTGACCTGGTTGATCCATGAATTGAACTGTTGATGAACTTCATGGACTAGTGGTCCTCGCTGGACATGCAGTGGTACCTGCAAATAAAGAAAAATACGTGACATTCTGTTGATGGACATTTCACTGGCTGCATGAGTTTGTGAAGAGTCAAATACTGTCAGACAGGAGTAGTAGCAAACATTTTAAGAGAAGCATGTCAGAGAGTATGGAAACTGGAAAAGAACAACTCACTGATCTTGCCACAATATTGGGTGGGGAGGGATTAGGCCGGAAAACATATGCACCAGAGCTTTGCTGCAAGGGAAGTATACTGGCAAATTAGCAATCTACTTGGAAAACTCATTCTCATTCTATGAAATCAGTTCATGGAGACGATATACCTCGGCATCAGTGCTTGAACTATACCACAAATAACTTTGCTGAACTGGTACATCCGCCTAAATTAAATTCAGACCATTATAGAGAATCTTTCCTCAAATGATGGCAAGGCAAAAGTAAATTCTTTTAAGCCCAAGTTTCTAATACTAGGCTAGAATGATCGACTAACATGCAAACTCTTCCTGATAAAGCACGCGTGAAACATCTTACCCTTGTTTTGGAATCATACATTCGTATAAGCTGACCAGTGGTTGAAGAAAAGAACATTTTCAAATTTCCTGGCCCAATTTCAATGGTACCATTCTGTGGGCTATCCGTCATAGAGAGACTGTTTCTCTCTTTCCCTGCATTGTTTTGATAGCAGAATAGCAAGATATGTCATATGCATTTCATTTAGAAGATGAACATCCTTCTAAGTGTATGAGTGATGAAGCCAGTCTTCTTACCTATTGCAGATGAACTGGAAATGAAATAAGTGCTCCACCCAAGCGGTGGCACAGACACTTGAAAAAGAAGCCTGTACCGTGGAAACTGGTTGGATGACAGGCCTAAGTAGGCTTTCAACGAGAAGTTTCTTAAGTTGTTTGTGACATTGTCCATGGTTACATGTTGTGTCTCAATGAGGTTGCCCGTGGAATCTTTAACAACAAGATTGGCATCATTAACCTGTAGGCGGTGTTACTACCACATTATATTGATGAATAAACATATCTGGAGATATGCAAAGGAAAAGAGAAGGAATTCGGTTGAATAAAAGCTACTCTTGCAAATATGGAAGAAAATGAACAACTGAAATCTATTTGCTTCTGAGCAGATCCACCAGTAACAAAGGTTTGCTTACTGGTATCCTGATAACATCAGTGCGATTCCATCCAAGAGGGTTGTACACCACCACAACCTGTAGGAAACCAGTTTTGCATGAGGAAAACAAAGCCTAGTGGTTTGCCAGACTGAGGAAAATAAATTTTAAAGAAATGCCAGAAATACCAAACTCTTTCCATCTTGTATTGCTTCCTCTGTTGGTGGGCAGTAACTGATATTTAGCAGCGGACACTGCTCAACAATGAAAGAACAAACAATTTATTCCGGCGATATTCGTGGTGGAGAAGTATCTCTTCACTCGGAAAGAGGAGGAAACTTTTAGTTTTAAGAGCAAAGCTTACTTGGGTAAAATTCAGTGTAGGTGCTCCACATTGGTCTCCTGATCTACCAGTGACTAAGCATGACAGAGCCGAATTCACAACACGTTCAGCCTGTATAACAACTTAAATTTGAGGATCATAATTGACTTCATAGAAGAAAAACAGCATTGAAAATACAAAGAAACTCCAGTGGCTCAAATGGAACAGTCAAGTACTCACCTCAGAGGCTCCAATAGCCAGGCGTTTTGCATAGTCATTGGTAGTATGTTGCATGGCAGTGCCAGTAACAGCATCATGATGCTGTGCTATACCTAAGGCATCTCCAAGACGAAAAGTGTTAGGACCTGAAGAATTTTTCCCCACCAAGAACTCAAGTTGTCTTGTAGCCTGTTTTAGAGAAGAAAAAATAATTCTTTCAGTAAAAGGAAAGAAAAAAATAATGTAATGATAAAAAGGAAACTTGGCCAGAGTTTGGATTCCCAGGAAGAGTTCCTTCTGTTGTGCCGGTAGGCAGCTATGAATATCTGTTTCTATCTAGTTCATACAGAATAAAATGACCAAAATATATTCAAGCTAGAAGCTCATAAAACAACAAGATATCCTGGAGGTTACATCTATAGGTTCAATATTTGTTTCCTTAACTATTAATCACTCCAAATAATCACTCAGATTGAATTCCTTTGATTTACCAGATAATATCCACTCAGCTTCCTCACATATCGCTTGAATGCTGGGCGACTAGTAAAGAAGCCTGTCCAGTAGGCATTCTCCTTGTCTGCATAACTGCAAGAAAACCAGAACAAGTATGCATAATAGACTAAGGAGAAATATTTTCAATTTTTTCTGAAGAAAGGATGACAAGGAGAAGTGCTCACGGAAAATAATCATCAATTTTCAGCGGCCATGATATGTTTGCCGCATTTTTTGCATCAGTGTAGATTGACGGTGTAGAGTACAAAGCATTAACTCGACCATCCTGAAAAGTAAAAGGCTTTGGAGTTTCTGTCGTGCCAAGTGAAAGTTTTACAGGGTAAAGTAAGCTAAACACTTAATCTAATAACTAATGGTAAAACAATAGCAAGCTTGCAGCTAGTCAAGAAGTAATTGAACAGTTACAGATTAATTAGGTAAGCCATAGGTGGCAGCCAGAAATTGACCACTGTCATCAGAAAATAAAACCAACAAAGCCAAATGAGCCAGATTAACATGATCCGGAATATAATTTATGAAGTCATTGATTTTCCAAGCAAATCACTACCTTGTTGACATAGTGAATTAATTTGTCCATTTGCTTGAACCAAGACTCAGCATATTGGTACTGGAAATCATCACCCATAGTCCACATCACATGGTTCGTCCTTGTGACATTTGCCTGCAGAAAAGGATATCATCAGTCTCACATTGATTCTATATATCTTCCAATGGCATGAATATGTGGATACTTCTCTTATTAGGATCCACAAGAACCAGATTGCAAGCGTACTAGGACTTAGTCTCAGACAAAGGCAGGGGAAGCAGGGATCTCAGAGTTTACTTGGACTAGAGCAGCATTAACAAAATCGTTGACACGCTTCTCAACATTGTAGTCATGTAAAAGAGGATTATCCTGCAAAACAAAATTCAGTGGGTTACATAAATTTAACATGAGAATTTCATAATGATCTCGAAAAAGTAAGAGTTGGTAAGTGTTACAACCTGGACTGGTTCAAAATCCTCAAACACCTCAAAATCAAAACCAGTCGGGGGACTATAATGTATAGGGAAGGCATTGCTAAATATCTGCAAAGGCACAAGCAAGTGAATGCTAAATATAACATGGAAAAAACACTGATCAATAAAATAGAGCTGCAAATTGTCCAGAACCTGAGAGGAAGAACCAAAGGTTTTGGAACCACGCCATATAACTTCTAGAGATTTATCATTCTTGCGCTTTGCTCTGTCCTGGTAGTCAATCCTTGCAAAATGTACAGAATCAAATCCAAGCTGCAGTAACAAGGTAACCACTCAGTCAAACCTTGGGTAGAAATGAACGGCGGAACTGGTTTGGCATTATGTTGAGGCATTTCCTCAGGGTAAAAACTGCAGACCTCAGCTCCAAGCAGGTAGGCTTGAACAGACGAATGTCCAAATGGGTCAATTTGCCATCCGGCCCGAGGAGTCTTATCGAATTGCTCTTTTATTACAAGATGACCCAAAGTTGTTTGGTCAATCATGTCTATATAATGGGTGGTTGCTTCATCATGCATACACCAACCACCGTTTCTGCAAGTGAACAAACCTCAATGCTCCTCATATGCAGAACTTTATACCTTGAAAACCTTTTTAGCAGAAACACTAAAGAATTCCAATTATAACTACGTACACAAATTCCAACTGGCCAGCAGCAACAAGTTTCCTCACTTTGTCTTGTGAATCCACATTTTGTTCTCCCCACCATCGTTGAAAAAAAGCCTGTCAAAATACATACAAACGAAGACTGGTAAAGAACAGCATTCATAGGGGATGAGTGCTAAATCCAGAAAACGTCATTTACCTTATGACATATCTTAGAGTTTCTAGACCCTAAATTAAAACCAAAGAGTTCTATAAAGCATTGGGATAAAATATCGTACAAGTCACTGTAAGAAACCCGTTATCATGCTCAAGTAATTTGATCATAAAGAAAATACTACTGACTGCATTATTCCATCTTCTTCAGATATAACTCATATCAAAGCTAATTCCTGAAATCCAATAGTAGGCAGTCAAAATCAAGCCCTCAATAGTACCATTTCAGCAAAAATGAACTTTCTGTTCGGGTCTCGAAGCAAAGATTCCACCACGGAGTCAAGCACATTCTCAACACAAGCACCCTTCCAAACAACAAAATCAATGTTAACCTCTGCTATAAATATCAGGTTAACTATGTAAACAATTTCAAAATTTCCAATCAAACAGAAACAATAAGAACCTGAATGCTGTTATTCGATCCGACATAGTACTGATCGACAGTCTTTAACCAGCCAACATCATCATGTGAATGTGGTACCAAATGAACATTCAATTTTCCTGGTACAACTCCAGCTCCAGTATTGTACTTCACATAACCACCATTAACACCTATACTAGACAGAAGAAAGACAACACAGACACTAAACCAAGTAGAATCATCTCCCCTAATAATTCCCATGTCAATCCCGATAGTTTTCTTTTGTATGAAACTCAAATCTCGTTCTTCCTATTCCACTACACCAATATATTGAGTCAAGAGAACTCTGATATTGGTATGTCTTGCAAGTGGTGACAAATCCGCCTCGGCATTTTCTTCCTTGGCATTTCCTTTTGCCGGCCTGATAAGAAATAAAGGACCATTTATAGGAAAGACATGTCAATAATGGAGAGGATTCATATTTTATAGTTCAATCGTGCACCAGATTTTGACAATGATGAGACTTTGCGTCTCCTTTTGTTGACAAGAACCTTGTAGTACTTAAAAATAACCATTTTAACTTTAAGACTCCTTAAGTTTACCCCAAAGACACTGACGTAGGCTGTGGTTGGATTTGACCGTTTAACATGATTTCACGCGGGTAAATACGGACTTTTAAGTGGAAACTTATGGCCGTTACTATTTCATATTTTCTACTTATTGCAACTGCAGCAATTGACAATCTGAGATTGGGGAATGGAGCCCATGGACTCTACAACTTTTAAGGGTGATAACTTTTTGTATTACACTGTGTAACTGGCATAACTTTCTGGTAATACAAAAACCAGAAAATACAGAGTGAATTTCAGCGAAGAATTCACATTTCAGCTTTTTATCTGCTTTATTAGAAGATGCACATACTTCAAAATTTCAGCAAGAAAGTGCGAATTTCCATCGGACCAAGCTCTACTACGAGGGCTGTGTTATCAACCGGGCTGCCTCTCACTGGTGCCTGTTGTCTTTCGGTGTCCCCCTCAACTTTCCATGCCATTCTCTTCACAGATGATTTCTCCTGGTTTGCTGATAAGCTAGTTTCCTTCACCTCCTTAATCTGAGTATTATAACATCAATTGGTATAGATGAAAGCAAAAGTGAGGCTTTCATGTCTCATGCATTCCATCAATCACAGAAAAAAGATATATAATTTACTTTTAAGTACAACAGTTGTAAGGAACGCATGGTTACCGTTTTTCCTCTAAAAACTTTCTTCAGTTCAACCTTAGCCAGACCAGAATAGTTGGCATCTTCTCCCTCCTGCTCGGAAAAGTTTGATTAAGTTAATAATTATCAAAACAGACTATCATGATAACAACCCAGCTCAAAGTTTGATATGCATATTGGCTAAAAGATCCTTGTAGCATCAAAAAAGATCCATGATTGTTAAGTGATACAATTGCGGTGACAAATTTAGACATATATTTCGAGCATGTAGGCAAAGGAATTGTATGATTGAGTCGAAAGCCTAGAATATTACAAATAAGAATGATCTACTGCAGCATTACCTCATATAGATGTGCCAGCCGGAGTAGTACACTTCCATCATCCAGTTCCTGCAAGACAATAATTAGAGATAATTACAGACAGGGGTAAAAGATAATGAAGGGCTAAATTTACTGTACAAGATGTTAAGCAGCCTCACCTGGAGAGTGATCAAAGCAACATTGGGAGGTAAGCTGTAGTCTGGATCCATGGTAGTTGCTTTGGTCACATAAGATGCTTTCCAATTTTCCTCTTTCTGAGTACTAAATTGTTGTTACCAACTTGAAGTCTAATTACAAATAAACAATCTCACTGTCAAAGAAGTGAGGACTGAAGCCATACCTCATGACTGAAGGCTAAAAGAAGCGGCGAGTAAATCTCTTGACCGGTTGTTCGGCGCCAGTTTGCTCCAGCCCCTAACTGGTCGATGCTCACATAGTAATGTCCACGAATCTGAATCATTATGGATTCAACCAGAAGGGAAAAAAATCGTGGTCAGAGTACTTTCAGATGACATTTTTTTCTTTGGGGAGCACAAAGCACATGGTTCCATATTATACCGTAATCCCTTCACATGCATCTTCAATACAAACACTCTCATCAAGGGCTTCACCAACTCCTCTAGAGTCATCAAACAGTGTACGCCTTGTCCAGTAAAGAAAAAACAGTGATCAGTTTAACATGTTATATCCTGCAAAATTACATAACATTCCTGAACATACTGAAAAGCATAATGATGAAAAAACCTATGAAGCATCAGTTCCACTTGACCATCTTTAATGCTGCCTCCTCCGGTGGCCCGATCAACCAAGACAGACAGTTCAGATTTCCCATCCTTTGTATACAGTCCAAGGTTAAGCTGGAAAATCAAAAGAAAATTCAGCTTTGCTGTATTGTAAGTACCCTGAAGCCCTTCTAAATGAATAATCGATATTGCATATTAATTGGACCTAAAATTGGTTAAAATTACCGGATAGTAGTTTCCCGCAACAGGTTGGTTAACCGAAAGGTTCCAGTCAGCTCTGTAGTCTCGAATCTGCAAATCCGAAAAGAACAACCAAAGAGACAGTCATCAGTTTCGCTGGCAACTATAGAAAATGGGCAGTAACGTTTACTGTCTTAAAAGAGAATAAGACAGATATCATGAGAAGAGAAACATCATGCAAAGAGAAGGAAATATGTAGCTGTAATTTCTTCAACAGATTTTACAGTAAGAACAAGGACTCAAAATTCTCTAAAGCAATTTTTTAATTTTTATATATCAACAATGGAGTACGGAGAACATCAAATCATGCAATGCCAAAAGAGCAAGTGCATCTTCTCAGAACTAAAGGACTGCGAATATAAATGGCTTAGAGTCTCAGACAGTGTTTCAAGTTAATCCCTTCAAACCAAATAGCACCAAACAAATGTAATAGTAAAACATAATAGATGAGGTAACTTTAATGAGTCTCTGCAGAGATGCACTAGATGGAGAAAAAATGTTTCAATATTCAAGAGGGGAACTATTTGACGGTTTCTATCTTTATTTTTCTTTTCTGGGGTAAAAAGTGGGGCAATGCCTGTATTAGATTAAAGAAGCACTATCAGTGGGCGCCAACACACCCGAGAGAGGCCTGCAGAAGCAGTAAAACAAATCCTTGGTGTGGAATACAAGATAATGGCTACTAACATCAAAACCAAAACCTACATTAGCAAGTAAATCAGTCACCCTATTTCCTTACCCGCTGTAAAAAGTCCCTTCCGTTGGAATCGGTATAAAAAGCCTTGTTTGTGGCCATATTTGCAGTTAGCTGAGTGATGACCTCTTTCCCAACACCATCGTCAACAGGAATTGGACCAATCTTAAAAGTGGAAACTTGTCAGAAGTAGATAGTTGGTGAAAATCATATGTATGTTTAGCTCAAGGTTCGGAAATGGGACATTTGACCCGCAAAGTGATCAGACTTACTGATAGAATCAGAAAATTAAAATGGAGAGTAAAATTAAGACTGTAGATAATTTGACTCACAGTGAATTCAATTTCAGCATGCTCTTTTTCTCTATGAAGTCTTGTGACCTAATCAACGACAAAAAGAAGATCAGTAAAAGCAATTTAAGGAAGCAGGAAATAACTTTCTTCATACACAGTTTTAGTCAATTATTATGCTCCACCAGTTGCGATCATGGTCGATAGCAGAAATGCATCTATTCCTAAGGTGCAAATTGACAGTCAAATTGCTTACTGGGATTTCTGTAATACTAATGCATGTAATGATATAGAATCACCAGTCCATTGAACTCTCATGCGCAATAATTTTCAAAGGAAATAAAAAAAGGTACACAATACTAGGATAACAAATAATCTTTTGACCTGGTAGACCCATGAATTGAACTTTTGATGAACTTCATGGACTAGTGGTCCACGTTGAACATTCAGTGGTACCTGCGAATCAAAGAAAATACATTTACTCGGACAAATTGCTAACACAAACTTAGATTTCAAACTGAAATCTTGAATTGTTAGTCTCAGAGCTCCCAAACAAAAGCTGAAACGAGTAGTTGGAGATACTGTGAAATTTTCCAGATTACATTTCCAACCTAACCTGATATTCAATTGAACCTACAATACTTTAAGGAAATTTTGCAATTTCCGGAGCATATGGAAACTGATAAAGAACAGCTTACTGATCTCGCCACAATATTCGGAGTGAAGGGATCAGGCCGGAAAATGTATGCACCAGAACTTTGCTGCAACATAGTATTACTGGAAAATTAGCAATCAGTGCAAACTTATTCTCATCCTATAAAATCAATTCACAGAAATGAAATACCTCAGCATCAGTGCTTGAACTATACCATAAATAACTTTGCTGAATTGGTACATCCACCTAATTAAAAAAAACATCACACCATTAGGTGCTTTATAGTTTCTCTAAACAATATATCAGCAGCAAAAAAGTTATTGTTTTTGACCCCTCTTATAATTATCCAGCATAAGAGATCGACTGATGGTTCCTCAACAATCTTTCCCAAGTGATGGCACTGACAAAAGGTAAATCATTCAATCCCAAATTTCTAACCCTAGGCAAAAATGATGGCCAACATGCTAACCCTTCCCATAAAGCACGGCTGTGAAACAGCTTACCCCTGTTTTTGAATTATACATTCGTATGAGTTGACCAGTGGTTGAGGAAAAGGACATTTTCAAATTTCCGGGTCCAATTTCAATGGTGCCATTCTGTGGGCTATCTGTTACAGAGAGACTGTTTCTCCTTCCCCCTGCATTATTTTGGAAGCAGAAGAGCAAAATATGTCATATGCATTATATTTAGCAGTTGAAATAATCTTCAATCAGTTCAAAAATATATTCTTTTAACTGACATCCTTCCTCATATGTGTGATGAAATCAGTCTTTACCTATTGCAGATGAACTTGAAATGAAATAAGTGCTCCACCCAAGCGGTGGCACAGACACTTGAAACAGAAGCCAGTACCGAGGAAATTGGTTGGATGATAGACCTAAGTAGGCCTTCAAAGAGAAGTTTCTTAAGTTGTTTGTGACATTATCCATGGTCACATATTGTGCTTCAACGACGTCGCCGGAGGAATCTTTAACAATAAGATTGGCATCATTGACCTGTAGGCATGGTCACCACCCACATTTTAGTGAGAAAATAAACATATCTGGAGATGCACGAAGTAAAATGTAAGCAAATTTTGGTTGGATAACAGCTAATAAGACTACTAGGGAAGCACATAAAACTCGGATTGCTACTGGACTTACTGAAGCAAAGAATGAATATCTTGCGACAAGGATGGCCAACAGAAAAAGAAGATGGAAAATATGGAAGGAAATGAACAACTGAAATCTATTTGCTTCTTAACAGATCCACGAGTAACAAAAATTTGCTTACTGGTATCCTGATAACATCACTGCGATTCCATCCAAGAGGGTTGTACACCACCACAACCTGTAGAACACCAATTTTGCATAAGGAAAACAAATCCCAGTAGTCGATTGCCACAAAACAAAATTGAAAAAAAAAATCCAGAATACCAAACTCTTTCCATCTGCGATTGCTTCCTCTGTTGGTGGGCAGTAACTGACATTAAGCAACGGACACTGCTCAAAATTGCAAGGAACAAGGAGAAGAGGCACTGTTGAGAACTATTAAATCCTCCAAAAAAAAGTTTGTTCCTTCATATCCTTGGGGGAAAGTAATTCTTCTCATGCACATGGAATGGAAGTAAACTTTAATGGCTACCGTACCTGGGTAAAATTCAGTGCAGGTGCTCCACATTGGTCTCCTGATTTACCAGTGATTAAGCACGACAGAGCCGAATTTGCAACAGCTTCAGCCTGTATATGAAAGTTAACTTTTGAGGATGGTAGTGAACTTCACAGATGAAAGCAACACCAAAAAGTTTTGCAAAAAAAAAGAAACTTAGAGAAGATCAACTTCTCACTTCAAAGGCTCCAATAGATAGGCGCTTTGCGTAGTCATTGGTGGTATGTTGCTTGGCAGTTCCACTAACAGCATCGTGATGCTGTGCTATACCCAAAGCATCTCCAAGACGAAAAGTGTTAGGACCTGAAGAATTTTTCCCAACCAAGAACTCAAGCTGTCGTGCAGCCTGTTGTAGAGAAGCATATCTTTGATTAATACTTATTTGGTTACTCCAAATAATCACTCAGATTGAATTATTTTGATTCCTTACCAGATAATATCCACTAAGCTTCCTAACATATCGCTTTAAGGCTGGGCGACTAGTGAAAAATCCTGTCCAGTAGGCATTTTCCCTATCTGCATACCTGCAAGGGACAAGCACAGTTTTTTTTAAAACACCAAAATGCAGAACAGATAGAGGAGAAAAAAAAAAATTCACTTCATCTGAAGAAAGAATGATAAACAGGCAAGGAGAGTGCTCACGGAAAGAAATCATCAGTTTTCAGCGGCCATGATATGTTTGCTGCATTTTTTGCATCGGTGTAGATAGATGGTGTAGAATACAAGGCATTAACTCGACCATCCTGAAAATTGACAAGGCTTTATAGTTTCTTTCGTGCGAAGTGAAAGTTTTAAGGTTAAACTAGATACTTACTAGATAAGGTTCAAACAGACAAAGTTTACTAATTTTCACATGTGAATCACTACCTTGTTGACATAGTGAATTAATTTGTCCATTTGCTTGAACCAAGACTCAGCATATTGGTACTGGAAATCATCACCCATGGTCCACATCACATGATTTGTCCTTGTGACATTTGCCTGTGAAAAAACAAAAAAAAGACAGCATCAGTTACACATAGATTGTCTCCACCAATCAGTGGAGTGAATTCAGAAACTTCTGTCATTATGACCTACAAGAACCAGATTACAAGCATGCTGAGATTCAGAGAAAAGGAGAGGGAGAAGGGATCTCAGAGATTACTTGGACTAGAGCAACATTAACAAAATCATTGACACGCTCCTCAACATTGTAGTCATAGAGAAGAGGGTTATCCTGCAACATGGAATGTAGTGTGTTAAACAAACTCAACACGCGAATTCCATCATGTTCTGCAAAATGTAAGAGTTATTGCTCCATGTTACAACCTGGACAGGTTCAGAATTGTCGAACACCTCAAAATGAAAACCAGTGGGTGGACTGTAATGTACAGGAAAGGTATTGGTAAATATCTGCAAAAGGCCAAGCAAGTGAACACTAAACACACACACAAAAGAAAAACACTAATCAATTAAATAATAGCTGCAAATTGTGCAGAACCTGAGAGGAAGAACCAAAGGTTTTGGAACCACGCCATATAAATTCTAGAGATTTATCATTCTTGCGCTTTTCTCTGTCCTGATAGTCAATCCTTGCAAAATGCACAGAATCAAATCCAAGCTGCAGTAACAAGGTAACCACTCAGTCAAACCTTGGGTAGAAATGAAAATGAAACTGGTTTACCATTATGTTGAGGTGATTTCCTCAGGGTAAAAACTGCATACCTCAGCTCCAAGCAGGTAAGCTTGAACAGAAGAATGTCCAAATGGGTCAATCTGCCATCCAGCACGAGGAGTCATATTGAATTGCTCTTTTATTGCAAAATGGCCTAAAGTTGTTTGGTCAATCATGTCTACATAATGGGCGGTTGCTTCATCATGCATACACCAACCACCGTTTCTGCAAGTGAAAACAGACCTCAATCCTCATCATTATACAGAATAAACCCTTGGAGCAAAAAACATGAAAGAAACGAATTATATAACTACATACACAAACTCCAACTGGCCAGCGTCAACAAGTTTCCTCACTTTGTCTTGTGTATCCACACTTTGCTCTCCCCACCATCGTTGAAAAAAGGCCTGTCAAAATACATGCCAACCGAGACTGGTAAACCACAATGCTTAATCCAGACAATCTAATTTGCTTCATGATTGAACCTCAAATTAGATACTTTTGAAGTTATAGACCCTAAATTGAATCCACCGAGTTCTATAGAGCATTGTGATGAAATCTCGAATGCGTCTTTGTAATAAACTTAGTTATCAAGTGATCTGATAACATAAAAAATTCTACTGACTAAAGCTTCGAATAAAGGCCTGCATTATCCAAACTTCTTCAGACATAACTCATAGCAGAGCTAATTCCTAGAATCCAATAGTCTCCATTCAAAATCAAGCACTCAATAGTAATCAGTACCATTTCAGCAAAAATGAACTTTCTGTTCGGGTCTCGAAGCAAAGATTCCACCACGGAGTCAAGCACATTCTCAACACAAGCACCCTTCCAAACAATAAAATCAATGTTAACCTCTGTGATAAACAATCAGGTTAACTATGTAAAGCAATTCCAAAATTTCCAATCAAACAGAAACAATAAGAACCTGAATGCTGTTATTCGATCCGACATAGTACTGATCGACAGTCTTTAGCCAGCCAACATCATCATGTGAATGTGGTACCAGATGAACATTCAATTTTCCTGGTACAACTCCAGCTCCAGTATTGTACTTCACATAACCACCATTAACAGCCGTGCTACACAACAGAAAGACAACACAGACACTAAACCAACTGGAATCATCTCCCCTGAGAATTCCCATCTCTCAAACCTGATAGTTTTCTTGTCGATGAAATGAAACAAACAAAACTCGTTCTCCCTCTTCCACCAAGCCAATATATATAGATAGAGACAACAGAGCTCTCAAGAATGGTAAGTGTATCGCAAGTGGTGACAAATCAAATCACCCTCGGTGTTTTCTTCATTGCCATTTCCTTTTGCCGGCCTGATAAGGAATAAAGACTTTTTCAGGTAAGCCAAGTCAATAATGCAGAGGATTCATATTTTATTAGCTGAAGCGTGCATCACATTTTGACAAAAGAATTTAAAGATGGGACTTTGCTCTTGTACTACTGATACTGAAGTAGTACTATGTAACCTTTTTTGAGTTACAACTCTTTAACTTTACCGCTAAGACAGACACTGAGGCTGATTCTTGGGTTTTACTATACGAGGATGTCAGGTATGTTGTGGGTTTGATTTGGCTGTTTAGTGTCATTTCACGCGGGTGAATATGAACTTTTAATGGAAAGGTATGGCCGTTATTCTTCTTTTTATAATAATTTTTACACACTCTGTGATTAGCAGAAGAAGGAATAATAGCATAAGGGTAGGTGGGGGAGCCCATGGAAGGTGGGTTTTTAAATGTTAAGAAGCCATATTTATGATGTGACCCCCATTGCAGTTCAGAATGGCAACCGACTATAATTGTTTTTTTAATTCCCAGTTAAATTATTATTTTTTTTGAACCACAAGTTTTTCAAGATTATTTTTATTCCAAGGGCGAGTATTTATTAGACAAGGGCGAGCAATGGATTGCCACGTTTTTTGTGAGTCTTAAGAATCAAACTTATAACTAAGACGATCCCTCTTATTTACAATAGCCGTAATTTCTCCCCTAAAAATTGTAGGGCATTATTTTACTTTAGTCGGTAACATTTCCTCCTCTTAAGCATTACTGCTAGATAATGATATGGTTACAAATTTAGTATGGGCGGAGACTTTATTTACTGTTTCTTTGAAGATAACAGAACGAGCGTACAATCATGCAAGATGTTGGACTAAAGAGGAGAAAACTGCCATATAGTAAGGTTACAACACAGCTGGATTCTCCAAATTTAGATGTAACTGAAAGCCATGACCAAAAAAAGTTCTCATTATTGAAAACTTTTCAAGGTTGGCCACTAGGTAGAGTTGCTTTGCCTTTTCTCCTTTTGCCATTTTTTTTACCCACTCTGTATGCCATTTTGTCTTCCAAGAATAGTTAGATACTATATGTAAGTACAAAAGCTTCATTAATGATTACTATAATAAACAGTGAATTTCTCAAAAAGTACATAACCATTCAATTACCGCATTTACTTAGCAAAAAAATTCTATATGCATAAAGTCATGAACCGTTAAAGCACAAAGGAACTGAAAAGTTAGTAGTACCAGCAAAGAAGTCTTCTTCCCTTCCCATTTTGCTTTTATATGGTTGCTTACGCTGGGCATCATGGGGCTCCCCTTTTATTCGTCCAACAAAAACCTCTAACAATCATAGAGGGCATCAGCTAGTTCCCCCCCACACCCCNAGCACAGAACAAAGAAATATGGAATTAACAATGTTCATATCAAGATAAAAGTTTGTAATCAACAACAGAGTAACACAAAACAATCATGGGAAAGTGCAGGACGGTTGATCTATCACTTTTTAAACGACGCAGAGATACATTTTTCAGGTTTTTGGCTTTTTGCACATACATGGCCATCAAACACAATGTCAGCCCCTTCCTAGTCCCTTTTCATAACCCCCTCAAGATGTATGTTTTACATTTGCAGCGAATGGATGCAAGACCTGCAAACAATCAAAGTAAGAAAAATTCAAGCTGTCAAGCTTACAGAGATCAATTAGATTTCTACCTAATTGGAAGCATCCTAGACAACAGCCCTTGAAATAGTCAATTCTTGGGTTGAAACCTGAAGCAAGGAAGCAACATCATGGATCTCTCACTTGTCCTCCTTTGGTTCTTTGTCTTCATCCTTCTTTTCTTGGGACTACAGACGAATGCATACAAACAAAAAGATGCATACAAATGAGAAGAGAAAAAGTTGGTGATTATAAAAATGGTGACAGAGATACAACAGTTTATAACAGAAATAAGACCATGTCATTCGCCTAATATAACCCTCCAACACTTTCTCATGTTATCCACGACAAAAAAAAACCCAAATCGTTCAAATAACTGACACTGTCACCAAGGAGCATAATTAACAAATATGAAGACAGATACAGAGGTCTAATCCATTAGTCCTGACATCAACCCTTCCCCCTCTACTCATGAGTAATACTAATTCAACAGAGACCAACATAAACACACCAAAAAATGCAGAAATAGAAAAAAGGAACATTTATTCATTTAGTATTAAAAAATGAAGCCTGATAAAGCATACTTTGTTACCAAGCATCTCAAGCAAATAAGGCAATGACAAAATTATTAACAAAACTTATGATATTTCTATGTAAAATATTTAGCAGGTCCTATTGTAAATGAGATTTAATGATATAGAAAGCTTCTTAGTTTCCGACCATAGAAATTTTTCTTCTAATAACTTATAGCACATGCCAAAGAGATGCCTTGACTTTTGTTCTTCTTCAGTCAAAACGTCAAATAGCAGAAATTCAACATCATCATCAAATATCACTGAACGAAAACGAAGGAGAAGGAGAAATTTATATGTTAAAGGAGTTTGATGAATTTACCTCAGACTGGCTCTGCATGGAAGCAAGCAAATCTTTAACTGAAGGATCATTAGGATCAACCCCTGGAAGCTGCAGAAACAATGCAATATTAGAAAAATCAAAGAGTTACTCTGGCTTTATTTTGATTGAGATAGAAACAATTAGCATAGATTCAGAAAACTTACCGATGCAAGGATAGATGACACAAAAGATTGGTCAGCCAACAACTTACTCACATCACTCTGGTTTCCTGATTCTTTTGTGCCATCCTGAACAGATAATTGAAGAGCTGCAAGCGACAGGGAAACAGGGATTTATCATCAAGTGAGGAAATAGATCTCATAACTGCTAACTTTAGAATAGATAAATGTTGCTTGTTAACTGATTGAAAAGTTTTCAAGAAGGATGTCAATAGAGTATAAGTGGTTGGTGAAAACAGCTTGGGACAACAAGCAGGCATATCAATAACTGAAATGAGAACCTGAAGAATTCTAAGCATCGCCTAGGAACTGGAAAATCTCAAAATTCAAACTCACTATTTAAGTCCAGAATTGCCATCTTGTCAAACACATACATTGCAAACCATAAATTCCTACACCTTACCAAAGATTATCCTTAACATAAGCATATGTGCAAATTTATGCTTTCTGAACATCCCGCACACAAACAAAATAACTAGCACAATCTCCAAGCACTCACCACATCAACTTCTTTTCCCCAATTAGATAAAGGGCAGGAGAAAGGAATGCCAAACTATCCATCTAGGCACCAATACAAAAATTATATGAATCATAGTGACTTACCTAGTGCCAATTCTGGATCTTCCGCAACTGCTTCCGACATGTCTGTATCTTGCACATCATGGCTAGAGGGACGTTCGTCCATTGACATTGCAAGAGCTTGTTGTAACAGAGCATTCTCTTCATCCTGTTAGCAATCTAATATTAGTTCATGTAAAATCAAACTGATTACTTTGGCTCCACAAGAGAAGAAAGATTTTTTCTTCTTTTTTCATTTTTTTTAAAAAGAAAACAGATTAGTCAGGGTGTCAAGTACAAGGGACCAATAAACCCAATTTAAAAAAAAAATGCAGGGAGGACCAAGCTTGCAGAGGCACTCCCATCATTTTGTGCAACAGGAAGACAACTTAGAAGGTAAAGTGAAGAAAATCTGTTCATAATAGGCATTTTTTCGAAATGCTGATTATTACATGATGAGTTGTTCTGGTGATGCTGAAGAAATGCCCAAGTAACCTTGGTGGTGGGTTAAAATTTCAAGCCGATGCAATGTCGAGTCAACCAGCAAACAAAGAAATAATGAGAAATTCTACCAGCTCATTCCAGTAACATGCACGTCGAAGAAATATGCAATCAGTAACAGGCCTAGTTTAATTATAAAAAGCCACATGAAGATTGAAAAGCAATAAACAGTACCAACCATAAAATCACTTCTCTTATTGTCAGCCTCGGATGCCAGAACTGAGGTGCTTTCCGCCATACTTGCATCCTGTGAGCTAGAGGCCTGCTCTCCCGCTTGCTCTTGCTTGGAAGCATCTTCTGCAGCCTTTTTAGCAGCTGCTTCTTGCCTGGCCCTCTCCTCTTCCATTGAAACTCTAAGAGCAAGGGCCAACTCCGGATCTAGATTGGGATCTACACCAAACTCAAAACCAGATCCACCACCCGCTGCAGCAGCTGCTGCGGCAGCCGCAAAGCCACTTCCACCTTCTCCATCCCCGGTGAATATTGGGGTACTTTTGAGGGACAGGAAAAGGTAATACACATATTTCAGGATGAAGCCTTCTTTGATATTTACGTAAGTTAAATTCTGATGTTAAGAATAATACCTGATAAGAACATCAGAAAGAGCACTTGGACCAGCAGGAACATGAACAATATGGCTGGTGTCATTATTGTTGACAGCAGCAAGAAGGGCTTCCAGTTTCTCCGACTTTCCTTCATCTTCACCAAAATCAACAATGTCAAGTGCAACGTTATTCTTTTTCAGCTTCTTTCCAATCAGCTCCAAGACCTTCTTCTCATGTTTGATAGGACTGGAGACAGAAATGGTATTAATAAAATAAGGACTGGAGAAATATTTGATAAAAGGGCAGACGGCACGGACATGCACCTTCCAACAAAAACAATTATTCTTTGCTGCTGCTTTTTGTTTTGACGATGCTTAAGAGCCAATTGAGCCACCTGAATACCCGCAGCCAAGTTCATCTCACCACCTATTTCTATACCTAAACAGAAGGCAGAACAACATAGTGAGGTGTAGTGCATATTAAGGAATTCAATAGCAAAGACAATCACGTGTGACACAACCTTTAACAGAGAATATGAAAATAGTTTAATGACTTTGTCCAGAACACTGTATCTTGCACAAGTCATTGACACTCTGAAATTAAACCCCTCATGGGTGTCTTAAAAACAATATAATACATCTACATTCATTATAGATTTCTATAAGTTGTTGCCAGCCACCAGCTGCAAAATAAATCAAGACCTAATGTCATCGATGACTTGAAAAACCATAAGAGCGACATGTAACCACATAGAAACTGGATAATTGACAAGTCCTGAAAAAGTACTAAAAACAAGTATCGAAATTTACGTAAAAGAAACCTTTACAGATCAGGCACTGTTTATTCAGCTTACACAGCCTGATTCCATGATGTTGGGATTTTTCAGAAAACATCACAAAATGGAGTAACCTGAAACCATTTCATCCTCGCAAAACAAATAAAAACACACAGCAAATAAGAGGAGGATTTTGGGGGAAGGAAAGCAAATATATGAATAAATGGAAAGATGGAGAAAGGAAAGATAAAACCAATAACTGCTGGTAGCAAAAAAAAAAAAACAGTCCGAATCATGACTCGATAGATCAACAAGCTCTCTTCACCTAATGGCCAAGCCATTGCCAAGCAAGTTGATTAGAAACACAATTCAGGTTCTGCATAGATGGCAATATTATTGAAGCCAGCCCTTCATCCTAAAATAAAGGAAACAGGAAGTCCTAGCCCTTAAAAAACATTCCTTCAGGAGACAAAAACATACACCTGATTCCCTTAATTCCCATCATCAAACTCTAAAGTCTTCCTTTGTTCAGCTAAACTTTTGAAGCCCCGAAGTATTCAAGCATTTAGACAGACCCAGTCTATCATTGCAACTCATCTCAGCATCATATAATAAATTTCCACTGTTCCACAGTAGCAATATTCTCCTGATGCCAAAAGGGGACGCGAGAAAGTAGTTGATGGTTACAGAAGCATGAGGAAAGCCCCTCACCAAAATGAGGTTAAAAACCTACCTCTGATCTTTTTATGGGAATCAAGGGTCTTAGAAAGACCATCATATAAGGGATAACAGAACTTGAGAAACATTGATTAACTGACAGGAAACATGCCAAAACGAGAGCCGAACATAAAAGGACATCCAATCGTCCCTTGCACAGAACAAAAAAGAAAGAGGGGCGCAAATTTCCTAGCCAAAAATCAGACAGCTAAAAATCATACGGTCTGAAAAAAAAAAAAAACACTTCTTCATGCATCCTAATTACTACTTACACAGACAATTTTAATAGGATAAACGCATTTCAGCTGCTACTTACACTACACACAATTTACAACGGAACTCAAAACTAACCGTGCATGCAAGCCAAGATCTTGCCAAGGTCACTGGTAGGCGTGACCAAGACGCGGACGCCTTTCCCTGCCATTGTTAGAATCCCCACTGTATTCTCCGGATTAGACTGCACACACACACACACATACACAAAAGAATCCCAAACAAGAACTATCATCATTGCCAATTCCCCTTAAACAGTTAGGAAATTAATGCCAAAACAACAGAACAGGAGCTAATTAAAGAAATTAACCTGCGTCTTGGCTCCGCAAATGAGATTAACGGCGTCGGCTTGGGCTTGGAATCTTGAAGGAGCGTAATCGCCGTTACGCATCCATTCAGAATTATCGATGCAGATCATTGTTGCCTGTCATTTTTATTACAGTTACTGGAGTTGCTGATTCGGTAGAGTAGACTAGTAATTTCACTTGTATTAAGGAAGGGAAGCTAATTTACCTCGAGAACCATGATTGCGAGATGGTATCAGAAAGCGAAGGATCCAGAGAAATTAAAAGGTTTGATTTATGTGAAGAGAGAGATATCAATACAACAAGTGTAGAAGAAATGAGAATGAGTTTTAGTTTTAGAATGACTTTTGTTTTATTGGAGAAGATTAAGGGTTTTGGTTGGGTGTGGCCAGTTTCACAGGTTGTTAGATACAATCTGTGTGTTGTTGGTGGTAGGATGGGACTTTTTTGACCATTGACGAATGAGGGGTTGTCTAAGTTGGTAAGAACTTTCAAACAGCAGCGACTAGATATAGACGACGCGTCTCCTAGTTAGTTAATTTTGATGCCAGCGTCGACGAGAAACAAAAAAAACGACGGCGTCTCAACCCTCACCTAGCTTGAGCGACGGGTTTTTTTTTTTTTTTCATAACCATAATAATTATTCATGTTCAAACGGGAATTTATTAGGAGCGGAACATAGTTTCCCGCCATGGAGATGAAGTTAAACACATGCCTAGAAACGATCTCTTGCCTTTTTTTTTTTATATATGTTAGAACTTAGAAGAGTATCTCACCCAACTATCCATCTAATTTCTGTGGGAGGAGTCATTTGTAAGATGAGACTTAGGAGTCATTAACAACCCAATCCCCATACATTTGCTCCCACCACAACTTGAAACTTAGGGAAACGCATGCCTTGCATTTGTTAATTTACTATGCATGTTCGAATTCATTCAATTGAACTTACCTTCTTTCTTAGACTAACAAGATAATCGGGCAGTTGCCAGAAATGAGTACTGATTTTTTGACAACCAGCCAACAAAATCAAAATCTGGAGGTTATTTTATCCGATGCAGAGAAAAAAAAAAAAGAAGTCTAAAATTAAAACATATTAGTCGACCTAGTCTTCGAATCAATACTAGCTATGAAGATAAGCAGTTCTGTCTCATAAATTTTGTACCGCGCACATCCCTTAGATGAGCTATAGAAAAGAAACATCCAACCGGATAAAATGAATCCCAAGCCGAAATGTCACAAATACCACCTCGTCGTGGACTATCGCAAGGAAAACTATAAGTTTGTTGCATATTTGCGTTGCTTGGCATTAAACATGATACTAGTTGCAATCAACTTATTGAGTTTGATAGAACATCATAACTGAACTTACGTAGACTAGGATTTAATGGTGTTGAGAAACTAACTCGTTTTGGTGTTCTTCTTTCTAATAAAAAGACTAGCAAAGAGTTACCAAGTTAAAAAAGGTCCTGTAAAGAGTTACCGTTGCCTGTTAAAAATTATTTCACCAAGAATGCATGCTATCTACAAAAGCCACCATACTCTAGTAGTTAGGAATTAATCATCACAACGGAATGATGATACATGTTACCAAAAAAAAAGATGTAATCTAGCCATTACTAAACTTTTTCCTCTTTTTTTGAGAGTTTATAAAGGGTGGAAATCTATAGTGGTCATGAATTTGAGCACCATTTCCATTGTCATCACTAGACCTTGTACGGCGGTGGAAGCCAGACGACTCAAGTCGTAGCACAGGCATCTCATTGACAACTGATATTTCATGGGAGGCAGAGGCTTGAGAGTGCGAGGATGACGACTTGTTCCCGACTCTAGAGGTGGTGCTTCCTTCCTCACTACTACCTGCAGGGGCGGCAGAACTAGCTCTTACCAAAGATATACCGTGCAAGAGTGGAGAAGAGGACGTGGAAGAGGAGCAACTTTGCCTGGCTTTCACTCTCCTCTGCCACCCATGTAGCGACTTCCTTACATTTTCAGAAACTACGCTTTTCTTGAACTTGCTACCCATCTATACAACCAACCAAGTTGTGGGTACTGAGTCGGTTATTAGGAAGAGCAGAAAGAGGAAGCTGAAAAGAAAAACAAAACACCAGACCTGTGTAATGATCACATAGAGGGGGAAGGTGATAAAGCTACACCATATCTGCGAAACCACCCTGCAGATGCCAATAAGCAACAAGAGATCATGAAGTTTTCATTTTTGTCAGAGTATATGTATAACCATCCTTGGCCCAAATACTGGAGATACGCTGCAATAATATTCTTTCAAGGACATACCCGAATACTAAGCGAGTGACCATAAACGTTTGGTTTTCCATAAAACAAGAAGAATGTCTGATTTCCCACTGGAGAAAAGAGTGTGATTAGCACCAAATAAGAAAAGCCTCTCAATCCCAAGAGAACAAACCCACTTGAAAGATTATCTCTGAAGTGAGAGGAATGCACTTATCATGATGCAAAAGAGCAGACTTCTGTGGGTGTGGAGGGGAATCACTATGTATGGTATAGAAAGATTTGAACTACCAAGGTAGAAAAGACAAACATGAAGCATGAGATGCGCATGCGTCCTAGTGTTATAAACACTTGCTTGGTTGCACACAGAGCATTTTATCCCCAAGAGAAACAAAGAGAATAAATGGAAGCAAGCACTGATTATGGTTTGCCAATCCAGCTCTAACAGCTAGAAATGCTATCTGCTACCTACATATTTACATTTGATATGACACTGTTGTTGTGCATCAAAGCATTGTTGAATCTTACCAGGGACCATAGAAATGTAGCCATCTCAAAAGCATTCTGCAATACCGATAAGAGGTCAATTAACTTTGAAGCTTCAAACAAATGGATCAAGAAATTTCGTTTGGTTTAAATTACACACCTGAAAAGTTATAAATTGTATCAACCACAAAAGAAGTCTAGGCTTCCCAAACCAGAAGAGCTCATCCCTCAGATTAAATTTTTCATTTCCTAACCTTGGACTTGAATCTGTGAGTTCAAGAGCCAGCTTCACCACCACCCGGTGCAATTTTGTACCAATTAGCAGTACTAACTTTTGAGCATACGTCAAATAGAAAAGACAACATTAGGATAGTACCATTTCAATGAACTAATAGGTACACTAAAAAAATCATAGCAGACGTTAAGGACTTACAATGACTGGAGAAAAAGAGAGCCAAAAGTATAACTCAGTTCCTGAGCAAAAGCCAAACAGTTCAACGTTTCAGGCATATTTCAGAAACCTCAATACATACAATGATAGGAAGAGTTTGTCGTGGTGATCCAGGAAAGATGAAATTTAGAGGAATATTGGAATATCTCTAACCAAAGTTAAGACATCATTGTCATGATAATCCCTACAATTAATCAATTGGAGGTCAACTGTTAATGCCTGACTAAGCTATTAACACAAACTTCAATGTAGTTTTAGATTTTCATGCATATGGGAACCCACAACTACAAGATGATGTTTGCTTGAATGAACGGGGATCAGAATACCATTTAAACAGAATCATCAGAATTTAAATAATGTGGTTCACGGAGACAATATCTAAACTCGTCACACACTAGCCTATCAGGACTAGAGGAAAATTACCATGAATGTTTAGAAAAATGCATAATATAGCAAAAATCCAGAGAGGCACGCTGCAAAAGAAGCCCAAAGAAAGAATGATCAATTGAATTCTCGAACATACTAACTAACATAGTAAAACAAATAATTCCAACTAACAAACATTCACTGCAACTTTGACATTCTCCTTTTATCCTTATTTCAAACAATCTAGTTTAAATATTGTCAGTGCTATCAGAATGCAGATACTAGGAATACTACAGAGGACAGGCAGCTGCATCTAGATATCAAATTTTCTTTGATTTGTGTTCGTCCATTGTCTTCAAAGCATCAAAAAAATGGAGACAAATATGAGTTTAATTGATGTACAAAACAGTTTACATCTAGTACCAGAAGTGCAAGCAAAGCATACTGTGGGAACCATTAAAGTGAAGTAACATGGCATGTTCTGGTAGGAGGTATACCTAATGCCAACGATATCACGAAATTCTTCTTCCATGCTTCGGACCATGTAATTGTGGAAATCATATGTCAAGGGAAGTTGATGTGTCTATACAGTAAGACACAAATCACTTATCAGTAATGGAAGAATTGGTTTGATTTCTAACAAAAAAGCAAGATTTGTGATGCTAATAAAAGATATCATTTATAGAGCACATGATTCCCTGTTAATTCATTCCCTCCTTTAAGGACAAAGATAAGTAGAATACATTAAACATTAACATAAAGCGAACTAGTTCAGAATAAGCGTACACTAATGAAGCCAAATCGCAAAGCCATGTAGTCATCTTGTCTTATCGAACTCCAGAATTGGCGGGTGAAACAAAGCTGCAAGCAGGTATATGTTATCAGGAAGAAAAAGAAATACAATGAAGAGTTCCACCGATCATTTTCCATGCTACAGAAGTCTGAACAGTAAACTAGATGTGATAGAAAGAACACCAGAAATTTCCTATACATCAGACTGCAAAACCGAAATCAATATTTGTAATCAACCATTCAATTTCAGCCTTGCAGCAAAAGTCAAATGAAACAATAATGAAAGTGATATTACAAGAAATAGAAGTAAACAAGAATAATGGGAGTCTAATAAACTTTTCCTTTCGAGAAATGTGTTTCAGGGTGGCTATCACCTTTGCCCCTTAATTTCCCCAAAAGTGCATGTTTGAGCATGGAAGCCTACCAGCCAAACAAAAACTCTGTGGTGGCTCCATGGATGGGACGTCCTGTGAGTTACAAAAGTTGAAACCCTTTTCATTTTTCTACTGTGAGATGCAGCTTCGGGGTTATCTGTACATTTAGGAACTTACATTATACAAAAATGGATTTTAAGATCAATTAACATACATCTAAGCAAAACCTTGACGGTGAAAGAACCAAATGGTCGATCATGGACTAAAAGTTTGAACCTTGAAGACTCCATATGGCCATAGTCTTTGCAAGGTTTTCCCAACTTCTCCAGCTGTAGATCTGCTTGAATCCCAACTAAAACCATCAATGTCGAGCTTAAACATAGACTCTCAAAGGAATGTCTGTAGTGAAGAGTATAACGTATACACAGACCTTGATCATAGCCAAGGCAATGGCAACGAAGCTGTAAGAGACATGGGTGATGCCCAAAACAAACATCAAACGATGCAGCTGCTCGAGACTTTCATGTGAAGCAAAAGACTCGTGACCCTGATAGCATACATGTCAACAAAGTTTGAAAGAGTAAGCGCAAGCATATATAGGCCTGCAAGTGATTGATAAAACACAAAAGCATAAATTGAATCATTGATAAATAACATTTGCTGCAAAATAAGAACTTGAACAACATCTTTTCAAAAGGAGAGTCACCGGGGGACAATATTCATTGTGCTCGGTTAACAACTTTCTATCAAATGAGGTGTTGGCATGAGTGGACATAGAAACCAGGATTCGTTCTACGGCTTTTAAATCGTTATTGATAGCGCAGGGATAGAATCGGCTGCTCAATTCAGATGATTTGACACAAATCTTGGCGATAAATCCAATCCAGTGACCCATTAGCAAAGATAGAAGCCCGAAAAGCATTAGCTCTGCAGAGAATAGACAAAACAAGACCACCACATAGTGAACAGAAAATCTTAACTCTTCCAATGTGTTTCGAAGTGACTTAAGAAATGTCATAATTGGGATATAGATGACGGATTCTCTCCCTTACCTTCTTTGATCTTCTCCAGAGCTAAAAGTAGTGCTTTCCTCTTGGTCTTATCCAACCACTATTAATGACAAGAAATATTACATGAAACGCATGTAACAATCAAAACGCAAACTCTCAAGATCCAAACCGTTTAAAACTATACGAGTAGCTTATCATATAAAAGAACTAGGCTGCGGTTTTCCCTTTCATTTACCTTTCCAAATTGTTTCAAGGAGGTATGAAAGAAGATCCCAAGACTGACCATGACAGTGATCACAGTAGCGACAGACCAAGTAGGGGTCAAAGCCAAAGATGTTCCTTCCTCCATTTTCTAACAAGAACCCAGATATCACTGGAACTTCAATGCATCCGATTTATAGAGGAACCACCAAACAGAAAATAAAAGGCCTAGTTGGTCTCTTTCGTAGTTTCTTATGCAGAGCCCGTGTCAGATCATTAATGTCGCGACAATTTCATGCATTATGGATATTATGTGTGTCTTAAATTTGAGACCGGAATCCTGAGAGACAATTCAAGAGTCAATACACCTTGCAACTACTACCTACCTGCTATCAAATCAAAACCGAAGACACAAAAAGGGCCCTCATTAAGAACATGTCTCCAACCAAGTTATGCATGTTGGCCAGTGACCAACGTGCCTTTGCCTTCCAATCTTCATCCCCAGTAACACGGCACAGAGTTGTTGTTGTTTGTTTACTAGCCACGGTGGGTTTTTCACTTGTTTATAATTAATGAGAATGAGCTGCCAAATTTACTTGGTGATTTTATTTTATTTTATTTTATTTTCCCAAATGTGCAGTTAGTGCATCTAACTCTTATCTTCCTATGATTAGGTGATGAAATAGGAAGACTAATTAGTAGTTCGTTCGTAAGACTCGGTACACGGCAGAAAGTATGGAGTTGGAAGCTCATGCTATACGTATTGATTTATTTTATGAGGAACATAAAAAAAGAGAGAAAAGATGACCGAGTTGCGAAACTGAAAGTTGGGTGGCAAACAGGATTGTGATGTGGTTATTAAGGTCATATATGCTTTTTACAAGCACTAAACTAATGAATCATTTACTATATACTTTGTTGCACCAGCAATCTGAACCAAGGATTTGCTTCCAAAATTAAAAAGTACTGATAGACCAAGGGAAAACCAGCGCACATGCAATAGAATCAAGAAGGTTGGTTGGCCTGTTTTTGACTATACTGTCAGAAACAGTGGTTGACAATAAAAGAAACAGGACGCTCGGCCCATTTATTTAAATAGTTACAATACCAAGGGGAATAAATAATTGGTACGAGACATAGGTAATTGTAATATGTACGAATCAGAGTTCATGGTTTTGGTCCTTTCCTAGCTTTGGTGATTGTTCGTCCTTCTCTACCTTCAATGGGAACCCAGTCTCCACCCAGGCAAGGTAACCACCTCCCATGTTGCTCACATTCTTGAAGCCCTGCATTGTCATGTTTAATTAACAAGGTCACATTCGATTTCTCATTTACTTTCTGCCTTGATATATGATTCACTTTGCATACCCTAAATTCAGCTGAGGTAAAAGGCAAGCAAGACTTGAAAGAAATGTTTTTAACCTTGCATATATAAAGTAACAGTGGGCTCAAAATTTTCCAGAATGGAATTTATGAGAAGTTGAAAACTTACAGCAGCAAGAAGATCAGCAGTTGCACAATGGGATCTGGCTCCACTTTGGCAGCCCTGAGGTGAAATCATTAGGATATCATCAGTACTTGCATCATTACAGGACATTATACAATTTTGAAAAACAAGAAAATGATTAGTAGAGATGAATATGAACAATTACCACTACAAGGCAATGTTCCTCCTTGCAGACAGTTGAAATCTCCTTTAAGAAATCAGGATTTTTCACCCTCCCTGAGGCCCAAAATCACATGATGTCTTCTAAGATTACCAGAATCCTTTCACCACAAAGGACGATCAAAGAGAAAGTGAAATAAACTCGAAACAATAAAGAAGCTGAATCTATACCTTCTGGTGTATTGAACATGTAGGGTATATTAAATATCTTCTCTGCGTGCACATGTCCTTTCTTAAACTCTTCCACAGTCCTACGGGACATGGAGCAACAAGATATTCAGTGAAAAGCACACATTACCCATTAGATATTTTTAAGAAACTCAGCTTAAGGTATTAAAAAGGCCATAAACGCAAGGGAAAGAGGGAAGCCATGTACCTAACATCTACATAAACATAGCCCGAGTCAAGCAGACACTTAGCTTCCTTAACATCAACCGTGACAACTTCAGCTTGTGAACTGGAATAGATCAGAAGGAGGACAAACAACCCAACAGGAACCAAACCATAAGAATAACCCATATAAAATTATGCAGCAAAAATTCTTGGAATTCAAGCAAGGTACATATTAAGCAGAAATGATAGTAACCTTTTTCCTAAGGAGCCCATTGAAAGAACGACTGGTATTTATGTACGGAGGTAGCTGACTGTTGACCAGAGCCTAGTCGAACTCAGGTAGCTGGTTTGATTGTTTTGCCTGAAAACCAGCTGCGGGCTATAAAAAGAGTAGGATGACTGCTGCTGTTTGGAGCACGCATTTGTTTTCTGTGGGAAGACAATGGCTTACACGTGGGTAACAGTACCAAAACAGAGGCCACGATATACACCCAACTCAAGAGTGATAAGGATAGATAAGACAATACCGTGAAAAGGCACAATTAGCGTGCAATGACAAAGCAAAGAAACTGAGAAAAGACACGCAAATAAACTGAAAGAAACTTTCGCTGACAAGCAGAACCCCACCAGGACTCATACACGGGCATCATACAAGATGGATAACGAGGCACTCCATCAATAATGGAGATCGTGTCACCCCCAACATCCGAACAAACGATATGAAGTTAAACTACGCGTCAGGCGTGAGGTGAGATTCTAACTTCTAACCAGGACAGCCAAAACAGGAAAATGTCTATGCCTCCAAGAGAAGATCTTTAAAATCCGAAATATTAATAACCATATGCAAAAGCTTTCTTATCATATCATTTTCGCCTCTGAAATTCAACCTGTAGTGAGCAAGCAGAGAAAGGATGGCCATCAAGTAGATGGAATCAAAAAATGGAAAACAAGACAAAAACGGCGGGTAGCAGCAGAATGATGCCGGGCCGCTGTCAAAATAGACAAACTTGATAGTAAATGAACCAAGTTCAATATGTTTACAAGACGTGAATCGTACACGCTGTACAGATGGGTAGCTATGCAGCAAGAGATTTGTGAATTCAAGAAGGGCCAAGCTGTCGAATCGTTGATATGCAATGGTAAGCACTCTTCTACTACCTTTCCCTCAATAAAGGACTGTGCAAATAATACTACTGGGTTGTGCTTGGAGCAGCGAAAGAGCTTTCCTGCGAGTCCTTTATCGATTTTGTTGCTGCAATCACTTAACGGCTGCAGCAGCTGCAACATTGGAGAAGTCTTTGGGAGGAATAGTTTACAGACTTAAAAAGCTGCTCAAGTGGGCACTCCAGGTAGACCAAAGACCTGAAACAGACCCAAGGAAAATAAAAAAAGGTTGGCCATGAATTGATAATCAGCTGAAAGACCCAACTTGTTCTGTTTGAAGTGTAACATAGCACTGAAATAATTTTCCAAAAATAAGTCAGTTTCTAATGCTCCTGAAGACCAACCATAAACCCAATTCCTCAGTATGAAGACATCCCCAGAAAATTTTCTAAAGGTGCCAGAAATTTTTTAAAAAAGTTTTGACAGACTTGTAATCAATTAACATCTACAACACTTAGTCTATTTTATCGAATGACCATCACTACTTCCACCTTCCAGCAGAAGCAAATGGTGGAAGCTTCTGAGGTAGTAGTAGCCTTCGCACCTGAATATAGCAGCTGCATGAAGCCCCACTCGCAGTTACTGATTCGGTAACCGTATTCCTCTTTTGATCTGCATGGAGAATATCACATTACGCATGATGGCACATCAAATTTTCCTGTGTGCGAAACATAAAAATAATACTTCCTTTCACCTCGGTAACAATCAAAAACATAAGTTCATCACCCTGGCGGAGAAATGAAACCTAGAAGAAAAAAAAAAGAAGCCTAAGCCTTCACAACTCACTTTCCGAATAAACTGAGCAATGCTTTATACATTAGGTTCTCTGTCTTATTGTGACCCATTTCCATAGAGAAAAGGACAATTGAGAAATGATATAAAAATGTAAAAGTAGTCATATGCTTAGCAACAGATCTTCATACTACTAGCCTTTGCTCTTCTACGCAGCTTAACAGATATAATGGCATCATCACCTCCATAAGGAACGAGATTTTATTAATACATAAGCTCTTCCTAATTTAGGTAAATCAAAGTTTCAAAACTGGTTCTTGTCAACTGTATAATACACTCAATACCAAACATGATCCTAGCATAAACTAGCAAAAAGTTTCACACCGTAATCACCAATTTACTCTAATCCCCAAAGGCCGGCCTAATTTTAGCTCCAAACGCACAGTGAGGTACATTGAAATCATATTCACAATTCAAAAGAAGGATTAAGCCAAGAATATTTTATTTGCTCATCATCTACCTCTAGACCATTGATAACAGATTAATGGTTTTATTTTCCATAGACGAGTTATGACATGAGGAAAAAACAGGGGATCTAATCCAAACTGGGATATCACTACATCAGAAGAAAAATTTGATGGCAGTATAAAGAGTTTTTTGCACCTTCCTGCCAGATTAAGAGAGATACAGTTGATTTTGCAATTTAGCAGAGAAGATTAGAATGAGCGTGTTTTCAAGGTTTCACAGGCACACGAACCATCCCCACAGAAACAGTTGAACCACTTGGGTAACATCATGATATAAACGTAGGAAACACAATACACAGTGGCCACAGAAGAAACACCATTTTAAGGACATCCCCTCAAAAAACCATATACAGTGCATAATAAAATCTAGAACGGTGCACATCTCCACTCACCTCCGAAGACCGACATTTGCTTTTGATATCAAGCTTGCACACCGGACAGGATGTGCCCCATTTAGTCAGCCACGAGTCCACACATGGTGAATGAAATTCTGCAAGAAATTTTTCATCAGCAAATGCGCAAGCACCCAATATAAACAGAAAACCCCAGCATTGAAAAAGTCAACAAAACACCAAAAGCACAACACCAGCATCGTAAAAGTCAACAAAACACCAAAAGCCGTACCGTGTTGGCAGGGAAGGACTCTAAGAACTTCCCCATCTCTATAATCCTCGAGGCAAATTGCACATGTTTCTCCAACATGACACTGACTCGAAGTGGCAGACGAGAATGTGAACCGAGGAAGCAATTCCAACATCTTGGTATCCACACTCTTGGCGCAAACATTTGGCCGTTGCCAATACAACCACCGTCTAGGAGTAACAAAGGCGGCCAGCAGCAAAACTATCATAACAGTGAGTGTGATAAAAGAAATTGCAAACACCGTCCAAATTTTATCATTGCGAGATGAATAAATGCAGCATTGCCCTTCCCCATCTTTGGAATGCTCCATTAGCACTTCCCCAGCTTCTTTCGACACGAAAACGGCGTGAATCTTGAATTCCTCCGGATCAACCATCACTACTCCCAAACAAATAACGCAAACAAACAGTAAAATTCAGTTTGGATTACCGTTACTGAGCGCAAGAAATGTGTGACGGAGGAGTTAAAAGTTACTTAACTGTAAACCAAACTACGATTATCTATATCGTCGTAAACGACGGCGGCGGCGAAACCGTGATTTTGAGCGTTTCGGAGTTTGTCTTCGAAAGCGCATTCACCTCTAATGATCAGAACAAGCCTTGTAGCCTCCTCCGTTTGGTTAGACTGGAAACGGTTGCGCAGAGGAGAGCAAGCGTCGAGAGGATCCGCCACGTAGAGCGGCCCGCATAATCCGGAGCTATCCACATCGCGAGCTAGTAGAAGAGAAACAACCACAAAAAGGCAATTAAAACACGCAAGCACACACACACACACAGAGACGGAGAGACAGAGAGGGAGAGAGGGAGAGAAGGAGATTAAAGTAATTTCAGCTGTGTAGCACACATTTCTTAGGAGTAGCTGAAGAGTAGAGAGTAGTTACTTACAGAATTTGGCGGGAAGGTCGGGGAAGGAAATGGAAGACGGAAGCAAGACGACAGTAGAGGATGACAGCTGGATTGAGTGGAAAAGGGACAGCGAGAGCAGCAGAAGAGACTCCTTCGTTCCCATCCTGTCTCTGCTGTGAAGAATGGTGGTTTCCGGGGGCTGAAGACGGCGGTGGTGCGGCGGTTGCTAAATCTGCCGAGCACGCTCGGGTTGTTTCTAGTTTTTACTCACTTGACAGTGATGACCACCTGAGACTCTGCATATTATTAGGAAAAGTAAACTATGAATGATTGGGGTTGGTAAACGGTGTATGGCAACCACTCCAAGATCGACAAGTCAAACACTCGGATTTGCTTGTCTTCCGATCAAATGACATGTCGTTTAACTTTATCTCTCTGTGACAAAGAAAAAGAGAATGGAAAGTAACTGTTTTGACCTTCCATTTATGTAGCTCATGCTTTTCATGTTGGCTGCTGGCTGCGTTAATGTTTCCTGTACCTTCAGGAGACCTTGCACAGAAGTGAAGATCTTTCAAGAAAGTAGATAACTTATTATGAACCAAATGACAATTATCGCTATCTATTACTTTTGGCTCTGCTCCGTTAGATCATTTAGGCGGTAATCGAATATAAGACGACGAAATAAGGATGATATTTTACATGTGACACAACTAGGAAAGGGTTGGTATGTGTAGAGAGAAAGATAAGTAAGTGTCAAAAGAAAAGACAAATCTTGTTTCAAACTATGTTACTGCAGGAGAGGTACACTTGCCCCGCAACCAAATCAAGCGTTTTTCATCTTTAAGAGACAAGAAGATCTCCCTTGCGTTAGGGTTCTTAAACAACTCCAGAGCAGCAAAATAGACTTCCTCTTCAACACCTTGCAATTCATCCAATTTTTTGATACAATCGGCTATGGTATATCTCGAATTGATTTGCCGTATAGCAGCTGTTCGCAGCTTGGATGCGGCAGCCATCTGCATTATAGCTCCAGCAATGGCATCGTCAATCCCCTTGCGGCCTCTTTTGTGACTGGGAGTTGCATTGTGTGGAGCAGGTTGAGCTGTATCTCGATTCTCTGCCATATCATCTACTTCTTCAGATTCTGAAGAGGAAACCTCTAGGACATTGTTCATATGCACGCTCTTTGGAACTGAGGGATTAGAACATCCCCCTTGTTCACCGGACAGATCATGTCTCCCATTAGTTCCAAGCCCAGAGAATATCACACAAAGCTGTGGGTAGATTGGGCAGCCACTGTTTCGGATAGGAGCGGCATCAGGGTGTACCTAACACGAATATTTCCAATATAAGCTGGAGACGGATAGAGAATGTTAAAAGGGTTTTGTGCCCCAGTTTGGAGGAACTGCAACTCTCATAGTGGATAGACTTTACCAGAAACCACATAGATATTTATACTTGAACTAGGAATTACTTAAGTTAATGTTCCATGTAGTCACTTTGCTTTATGTGTAAACTAGAACCAAACTGACAGTTTAAATAAAAAACTGAGCAGCAGTTTAAATGAAAATCATCCCACTGTGGCCAAGAAGTTTGCCCAAGTACCAGCGACAAGAGCAAAAGGCACATACCTTTATGTATTCAGCCCACGCTGCATCGCTGCCAGTGATGACCCCTGTAGATTCATTCAAACTGAAGTCATGTTGATCAACAAGCGAGTTTACAATGGCATACTGCTTCCTCAAGACTTCATATTGGTTTTTCAGCTCCTCCATGTCCCACTTCAGGCTTGTTTGACGATAAAATTCCTTGCACATAACCTTCCATGCTTTCTTGCTGAAAGAATTATTTAGTCTATTCCCTCTTTGAACCTGGTCGATCACCAAGTCCACAAATATCTTAGTAACCCCTTCATTCCATCTAGACCTTGGTTGCTCTCGTGGCTGCGGTAATTGCCTCCTAGACCGTGTAACTCGGGTTGTCATCTAGAACGTAAGACTAACTCGAGCAAGGTAGAGAGTTTCGTTCCTACAGTCAATGTAAGAGATCGGCAAAATTCAAAGCAGAAAAAAAAAACCCGGAACATTACAAAGTTAAAATCAAAGACAATAATCATGTTGGTAAACGATGAGCAAATTAGAAGTATAATATACAATAACCCAGTGAGGCATTCACTGCATTCACTGAGAGTGCATATCCTCGATTGAGAGAAAACAAGATAGTAGCCCAAAATAAATTAAATCATGATTCTGCACAAACAAGAGGGAAGGAACAAAAACCCAGGAACCAAAATTGCAACTGCAGCTCCCTACCCTGTATAAGAACCTAAATTTCAAATACGCAACCAAGTTTTCAGAAAAGGAAGGAATCCAAAAGGAAAGTTGTGCTCTTAAATGATTTAAGTTTCAACGACAACGGCAGCAACTGCATTCGAAGAACAGCGCGAAAATCAGAGCAAGGTAGTTGGCATACGTCCAAAACACTACCCTACCACATAAAACGGCCAAAACCCGCAGTTATGCAAAACTGAGCCAGTATCCATCATCAATAAGTGATGAGAAAAAAAAAAAACATGAGCTACGAACAATGTACCTGTTAAGAGGAATCCCCAAGGGTTGGCCCAGAATTGTGCGGGAGACAATGTGTTTCCTTCTGTAGTATTATCGCGCAGAAACACTCTTCCCCTCGCCGAGGGAAATATCGGCCCACTTCCGAGTTTTTTCACTTGGCGACGACTTCGCCCTTTGAGAATAGAGGCATTTGGGATGCGTTCAGGGAGGGTCGACCGAGTGGCTCCGTTTTCTGACGTTTGAGAGGCACGCACCGGGCAGGAAGATGACTACCAATTCGAGATGCCTCCTACCGTTTTTGGCTACACCTCGCCAGGCTCACTGATCGCCGAGGAGGAAACAGGTAGGTCTTACTTTTTTGTGTCATAAACATAGGTAGGTCTTTCAGATTAGAAGAAACCCAAAAAGCAAATGCAATCGTCCAGTTCGAACCATAGAAGATTTCTTCTACTACTTCCACACATTTTTCATTTCAAGAAGAGAACATGTTCTTTAAGCTTTGTGGGTTGGGCTTGGGCCTATTATGAGGTATCTACGCCGCCGACCTATGTGTCCAAAACCTTGAGCATCCGCGTAACAAAAATATCAGTATAATTTTAGTTCCATATGGATAGAGAATACAGGCAGATCAAAGAAGAAGAGAAATGAATATACCCCCCCCGTGTTCAAGATAAATACACAAATATTAAGAAAATTAATGTATTGGTTAAAAATAAAATCTAGAAATAAGATATTCTTATTGACTAAATTGTAGCTCACTATGTAATTTAATGAACTAGTGTTCAACGGACAAAATTATGAAAGTACAAATAAGTGACATGGTACCAACCATCCTCTCCATTTTTTTTCTTATTTATGGAGAATAGAAATAGCGGACCATGACAAAAATTAGTAAAAACATAAACCTACAATACATTTGCCAAACCAACTAAATTGGTGAAACACAGGAACCATTTTGATTTGAAGTTAGGGCCTTCTCTTTTTATCAAAATATATAACATTGATTTTTTTTAAAAAAATCAAGATACCATTGATATGCTTGCCAGCAACTGAATGGACGGACACCTTCATTCAGGAAAGAAAAAGAAAAAAGAAATAGAACCAATACTAACAGGAAAATAGATTTACATTCCAATAAAGCTAATTTTTAAAGAGCCAAGCTTAATGACCAAAAAAAAAATGCTATACATAATAGAGAGCCAGTCTACACTTCCCTTCATCGGAAGGGCTGGCTATTTCCTACTACAAATCCGCTATTTCTGACTACCAATCCTCTATTTCCGACTACCAATCCTCTATTTCATCCTCAGAAATCTCACTGTCTTTAACATCCACATCCATCCGGGCAGAAATGCCGTCGTCTGTCTTGTTGCTGAGTGCAATCGACTGAGTGTCTTCAGAAACAGTTGTTCTATTTCCAAGCCATTTTAAGACAGGTGCGTACTCGGTAGCTACATTTGACACGTAAAAAGAGCAGGATTCACCATAAGAAATATGTCTTTGCTTCGCCAATTCTCTCTGCATGACCATATAAAAAGGGAATATCATAAATTGAGAGCGTAAACAGCAAACTGACAATATGCATCATATGCAAATTGCCATTCCATGATTTTGGATGCTACATCCGGAGGAGCTAGAATGTATTCAAATCTATTAGCTGTTTCCAAGGGAAAAGAAATGATGAGAAAATTCTAACAAAATAAATCACTAAACGAAGATGCAGCACTGAAGTAGAAGTAGGTATAGCCAGTTCAAACCTACTTGATTACGCAACATTGATTGCTCAACCTGCCAGAGCTTAGGCCTACGAATTGCATGCCACCTGAGAATTCAAGAAATTTGTAATTGACTCATGCCATATGTTTGTAGAATAAACAGCTTCCAGCATTGTACAAAACCTGGAAGGTGAAGGATGAGAATTTCCAAATAGCACCCCTCGAACAGCAACTGAAGCACCAGCTGATTGTAGAACACTCTCTGCCTCATTATATCTAGTCAGCATTCCTCGAAAAGAAGAAAGAAGCAAGTCTGTGTCACTTAAATATGAAGCCACATCGGAGGCATCATCCATGGCTTCATCACTGATAAAATCCAAAACTGTGATAAAGAAGTTAGGTAGGAGCTTAATTAATTGATATCTAGAGGATGAAACAAAAAAAATTGGCATGCATATGCTTGTGTGATGCAAGCGGGTATATATGCACACTGAGGGAGACTGCAAGAAGGAAGAGGCATGTCAGCCTCTAGGGAATGAGCATGTGGTAAATAAGACTTGCCATTTTCATGTAGAAAATCAGCAACTGGCCTTGCTTGCCCATGCGCTTGACAAAGCACAATTTCTGGTGCGTCCATTTTCAAAGGTAGTCTACAGAACTTCTCCCGCATAACAAATCCATCCTGGTCTACAAAAATTAAAAAATAAATAAAATACTCTCTGGAAGAAATAATTTTGCATATGCCCAAGCTACGCTAAGCTGACTACAAAACAGAAATAGTACATTCATCTTTCTTGTACACATAGTGCAACTTTACAAAGATGTACCTGATGCAGTGGAAACTTCAGTTTCTCTTTTGTTATGCAGAAACTTCCCCAGGGCATGAAATAGAGAGAGCGTCTCATCCCTCCCAAATAATGATGAAAAACCGCTAATCAAAGCATTAATCTCATCTTCTTTACCATCTGAGAAGTGTGGGGTAGACTTATACAGCAACGTACTGGACATTGGATCTGGTTTCACACAAAAGAGCTGCAAAGATGTGACTGCATGCCTGATGTCACCTCCACTAGCTTTTGCTATCAGATCAACCTGTTCAGTAGTGACACTGCACTGCTCCTGTCTGCATATTCTGGTAAGTGTCTTCTTGATGGAATTATTTGTAATAGGGTTAAAAGCAACCTGAAAATTCCCAAACTAACTTCAAATAGGCATCCAGACCCTAGATATCAATTTTTTAAAAGGAATTTGCTCAAGAAAGTAACCTTACAAGCCCCAGCACTTTCAAGAACTAACAGGAGATCTTCCAAATATCGTCCACTACTGTCTGCTGGTTCCATTTTACCATAATCAGTTAGCACTATAGCTGTTGGGGTCCGAGTTGATCTCACAAGAAGCAGCAAACAGTTCTGAAGTCGTTCTAAAGCAACTCTTCCATTAAGCACAGGTAGATCATCAATTAACAGCACAACTGGTCCTTTTGGCTCAGAAGTATGGGATGAAGTGATTAGCCCGTACTTCCTTATTTTGTCAGTGAAGTTTATGAATTCATCCAACTTGGAAATGTACTGTACTCCTACCATACACCACAAAATATGATAACACAATAGCAACAATCAGATGTCTGTAATTATTTATGTGATATGCATAAGCCAAGCATTTAACATCAGATTTCAGTCACTAAATCACTAAGGTATGGAAGAAAATTTAGCTCAATTCCCACTTTGAATGGAATAAACGCACAGTAGCAGCTATAGATAATCAACGCAAAGTTTCAGGCATATTTCGCAAAAAGAACATTGAATTTGGGAACTGGAAATCAAACTCAGCTGCATGCAAGTTTTGGTATAAATGGCAGCGTACAGTGAGTACTGGAGCAGAACATGATCAGCATATTAATAGTATGTCACAATTAAAGTGTACCTGCACTGGAATTATGCATGTGTTCTTGCCATAATGTAGGAGTTGGAGTATTCCATTCACATAATCTGGCTCCAAAATGAGAAGCAATGACATGTATAGTTGTCTGCAAGATCAAAGAAGGATTCTCATTTTCCAGTGAGATATGATAGAAGCTTTAGACTTGATTCAACAGAATAACAGAGTTGAATCAGTCAAGAGAACTGCTGCTTGTAGACCCATACGAGATTAGTGAAATCTTTTTAAGAAGCAAGTTACAGGATTGATGCACAAACAAACACAATTAATGAGTATAAATCACTTGGGATGAAGATCTAAGCACATAGTACAACTCAAAAGCTCTGGAGAAAGTATATATTAATTGACATGAAACAGCAACACGAGGTATCATTATTAACCCAACTGATACAAGCTATCACAAGAGAAACGAAGAGATATCAGCGTTTGAGCTATTACAACAGTTAGAATTAAAACATTAATGCATGAGAAAAGAAGCAAGAACTTACAGATTTTCCACTCCCAGCTGGACCAGTTGCAAGAAGGACATGATTTATATAACCATCCTGCAGAAGATTAAAAGAAACAGCCTACGCTAAGTAGCAGAAAGAACTTTAGAAAGAAAGGAAGTGAAAACTTGTAGTTTATTATTTCACAGGAGATCCCAAGCATTTTATACAAGTATTGACAAATAAAAATAGTGATACACTCAACACAATTTATCTTACCCCAGGACAATGAAATTATACTTCGTCAACAATTTTTTGATGGCCTTACCTCCCATATCACCATTTTTTTTCTTCCAGAGTGTAAAAAGTTATGAGTTATATCGTAATAGTATAGTTACCTTGGAGCTTTTCAATCTGTCTTCAAACCACACCTTAACTTCTTCAACCTGCAGAAACCATTGAAAGACCAAACATTCATTCAAGATAATACCGATATTTTCATGGCAAAACTATTAACTACACAGTAAAAAAACTGAAACAGTACACAAACCTTCTTCTTGTGGACAGCAAGTTCATCCACAGACTGAGGTTTGTATTTGTCAACCCATAATTCCTTTAAATTGCTCCTTCCCGCACCTGATTCAAGAGTGTTCAAAATCAAAAGGAATGCCAATGCAGTAAATACCCGATATGTTCTCCCAATAGATTCTACCATGTAAACTACTAAAGTGGGATGCTCGCGCATCTCATTAAGGTCTTCAGAAACATATTAACTAAGAGCACATAAACGGACAACATTTAATGGCATCCAAAAAGAAGAGAAGATAATTAGAACACCACCAAACATAACCAACATGCTACAGAGCAGCAATTTATTACAACAGAATTACATTAAATACAAACTCAGCGTACCAGCAGATACCTTGTACCCTGAAAATAACTCCTCAAAATCTTCATTTGGAAATCTAAACTGCAAGGACAAAATAGAGAGACAGAAATTCCAGTTCAACATATGGCCTCTTCATTAGCACGCAATGCAAGAGACGACAAACAAAAAAAAATAAATAAACAAGTGATACCAAATTGAGTTGCACCTCATTTACATTGCTGGATTCTCTGCCCAAGCAAGACCCAGAACTCGTAACACGGCGCCGTTTAGGCTGCCTAGGGTTTGTCCGAGTAACCAACGGCTTCGATTTGGGCTTTGAGTAGCTCCGGCTCGAGCGCAGAGTATAATCGCTATCGTCATCGTCGGAAGATAAAATGACAGTGGTGTTTCGTTTCCCCATAACTGTCACAGCCAATATAAAGCAACCCCAAATGTTAAGAGTTTTGCCCTATGTTTCTATCACATCCATGATTCTCCCTAACACAAGCATGCGCTGCCCCGGAACAACAAATTAAGAGGCCAGGAGACGCTAAACCGACGCCGTTTTGGGAGAGATGGAGGATTCGAGATTTTGCAGCAGAGATGGCAGGTTAGTAGTGAAATGGAAAGTAAGTGACATTTGAGGTGATTGTGCAAGTAAAGAGAGAGTGAGGGCGAAAACCGCGTCGTATTTCGCGGGTTTGTGAAAATAATCCGCGGGAGGATTTTGTAGAGGGTCGATCGGGGACAAAGAGTACAAGAGAAGCTAAAAATGATGGGTAGAAATGGGCCTGGGCTACTAGATGATCGCGGGCTGGATTTCTGCTTTATTATTTTGGGCCTGGCTCACATCTTCATTTTTAACTTTCCGCCGTTTGGGCCTGCTTTATTAGTTTGGGTCAAAACTCAAAAGGGACTAAACGAGCGGAGTCGTTATGAAATTGTTCGAGGTCGATTTGAGCTCCTTCAAAGCTTTAATTTGGAGTTATCTAAAAAAGCTTTAATTTGGAACCACCAATGGGGGATGGGTGTGATTGGTAAGGATTTGGTTCCGTTTAAGCAAGATTTTGAGTTTTGAGTCTTTATATATGTTAAAATTTTTATTAGAAGACTCACCTACCATACTGAGGTGTACTATTCGGGTCGAATCCGGATTAGTTGGGGTTAAGCTTGGGATAGTGAATGGAAAACCAAAAAAAATAATTTGGGACCAAAGGGATTGCATAATTCAGCTCAAACTGTACAAGCAAGGACTTCCCTGCTCAAAGATGGGCCACGCGTTCTTTCTTTCGTTTATTGGACCTCCCTGCTCAATTTTTTAAAATTGGAAAAAAATTTAGCCCAAGCCTTTTAATTGGATGGCTAGTTATTCTTCTTGGGCTGGAAAAGGGATTTGATTCGAGCTTCCATATATATATATATATAGGACATTTAAAAATTCTAATCTAATATCGGGGTCCTTTTATTTTTGTTTATTCCCCTCATTAAATAATTTGGTTATCATAAAAAAAGTAAATAATTTGGAAACAGAATTTATCAGATAGGCTTAAAGAAAGAGTGGTACATAAAATTTGAAAATTTGAAATTTTGAATGGCGCGGTTCCAAATTTTTCCCATTCCATTTCAATCTCACGGCATGAAAAAAACGAACGGTCGAGATCAATTTTTCACTAAGTCGGTTGTCCCAGAAAAACCAACTATTTAAGTCAGCTGGTTTGAGAGAACAGATTTCGATCGTTACTCCTTTCACCAGTAAAGGTTTGTTGGTCTCTGCTTCTTCTCTTCTTCCTCCTCCCTCCTTCTTCTCATGTATGTTTGTTAGATAACAAAGTAAGTTATGTTTTGGTTTTGAGATCGCTAATGCTCTGTTGTATTTTACATTCGCAGGTAATTTCTCTCTCGCTCGCAGGTAGAGGTAGTCTACTTCTTCATAGCTGTTCTCACTATATCGATCGATGTTGTCTGTGTACTCTTTGATTCTGTTTTAGTTTTCTTGGCGTTTTAGTGTTGCCATTGTCGCTGTGTTGTCACGTAGTTACATACACCTCTCTGATTTTCGCATTTTAATTCTCGGTGTTGTGTGGTTAGCTGTTTTTGAGTTAGATTTTGTTTTTTCTCAACTAATGACCGTTGATGTTGTTTGCAGCAAAGGCATTTACATATACTTCGGCTACTTTCTCCCTACTACTCAACTCACATCGCACAGGTACGTTTTCTTAATTTGTCTGTTCGTCATTTGTTTGTTTGTCTGTTTGTTTGAGTTTCCGTTTAGTTGCTGCTACTCGTGTTTGTTTGGTCTGTGTTTTTTTTATAGATCTGTTTTGGTTTTAAAACTTAGTTCTGTTTCCTCAAATCGATCGATGTTGTGGTTTCTGTTGATTCTGTTTCTGTTGTAATAGCGAGTTTCATGCATCGTGGTTTTCTTAATAGCCAATATTGATGTTGTTAATTTGATCTTTCAAACGATTGTTTACGTCGATATTCTAATTAATTGTGTTATGTATTTGGATAGATGTATTTGATTGTGTGTGTGTTTTTTTAATCGCGCATAACGTTTTCAGATATGGATCCGCCAGCGGAAGCGAACGGTGGTGCCCGCCCCCTCCCTGCTCAGCCGTGGCTTCGCTTTCTCTTTCTGGTGCTGTTCTCTCTCAGTGGTTCCGCCGCTGTGCTTTTGCTCGTGAGGGGAGTGGTCTCGGCATTCACTACTGGTGAGCTGGAGCACACTCTCTCGCAGTTTGGTTTGTGGTTTGCGGTGGCAAGCTTGGTCGGTGCATTCCTTCACCGTCTGTCTCTGTCTCCCGTCCGGGTCGCCTCGGCCAGCCAATTTATCTCCAGCAAGATCGGGGATAAGGTCCTTGCAGCCAGTTTGGCGCTGGCGTGCGTATAATAAATGGCTTGGCTATGCACTCGGGGACGTCAAGGAGGCCCAGCAAGTGTGGTGGATGATCGGCCTTGCGACATTCACACTTGCCTGGGTCTGCTTCAGCCTCTTGCTGGGTACTACACAGAATGCAAGGCAAGTTGCGGTGGTGGCTGGCGTCTACTACTCTTCGGAACTCTCTCTGCGCTGGGTTAAGAACCAAACCGCTGTTGTCTCGTGGTTCAAGGAACCTAATACTCTGATGTTATTCTTCTTCTTTGCAACTTACCTGATGCGTTCAGATTTGGACCATCTCTGTGAGTGAATTGTTTGTTTTCAATTAACAGTTAAGCCATAGTTTTTGTTTTGAATTCGATGCTGACAAGTTCTTTGTTGGTACAGCTTGCAAAACATGCTCCGCTGCTGGATCGTCGTCCTGTCGCGGGGGATTAATCTTCTCTGATTCCGGATTATGTAGTGAAATTGCTTTTGTAATAGGAGTCAGGAGATGATGAGATGTTGGGCATTGGAATGTTTGGTTGCAATTATTTGTAATGAGATGTTATAAAGCTCAGTCTGGTCTGGGTTTTAAGTTTTTTAGACTGTTTGGTTGGAATTTTTTTTGCTTGTAATGATGAGATGTTATAACGTTTTTTTGGACAAATTCTCCTCTCTCTCCTCTCTCTCTCTCCCGCGGGCCCCCTACTCCTCCCGTTGTTTTTTTTTTTTTGTTTCCGTCTCTCTCTCTCTCTCTCTCTCTGCTTATATTCCTTTCAATCGAATAGCTTGAAACCCTAATTTTAGGATAATGGGGGGACTCAATTAAATCCCGCGGATCTGCAGAAACGATAAAATCAATGGAGTTTTTGGTCCACTTGTTGAATTGCTTGAGTGTGATGTAATTTCTTTTTTACTGCTGTTGAAGTTGCTGCTGGAAACAGGTATAACGACTTGCTTGATTGTGTATTGCTGCTTGACTGGTTAGCATTACAGTTCAACTGTTTACTTTGCTCTGGAAAAGTTTACCTTTTCCTTTTCCCTTTCTTTTTGGAATGTTATCTTAGATCAAGGACAAATTTCTAGGTGGTTCCTAAGTATCAAAACCTCGGTTGTTTAGATATGGAACAGTTAAGAATGAAATTGGTGTTTAATTGTGACAAGAATTTCTGCTCTCTTGCATTCTTCCTCTTAAATGATTGCATTTATGTATTGTTTCCACTTAATTAATCCCACATATAGACGAAAAAATCACAGAACTAGTTAGGGCCTTAGAGTTGGGACGGCTTAAGCAAGACATAGCCAATGCTAATAAGAAGAAAGAATTTGCTCTGAAAGCTATCCAAAGTAAGGTAATGTGTCCGGAGTTGTAAAGCACTCTTGCTTACTGAGAAAATTTCCTCATTTCTGTTCTACTATATAGTGTTATATAGGAGCTATCTTGTTAGAAACTATTAAATGTTTTTGTTTCTAGTGTTGTGTAACCTGTCTTTATTTGTCCTCTTTGTAGGAAAAATGGGTTGCAGATGTGAGGAATCAGATTGATCAGGTGAGAGCCAGCGTGGCCACGAAAGAGGCTGAGATGGATATGGAGCTGATTGATCACTTAACACCCGAGGAAAAAGGCATCTTATCTCAGTTTAACCCGGAAATACAAAGGGATAAAGAGGATCTTATTAAAGTCAGAGCAGAGCACTTGGAGGTTGTAGAAGCTTACCTCATTGCAAATAATATGATGTGTTCCTTTTCATTTTTTGGGTATGAATAGAGGAGTGTTCCTAGTTGTTCGCATACTTGGATCTACATTTTAGGCTGAATCAAAAAAAGCAGAGCTGGAGACTAATCTTACAACTAATCTTAAGCAACAGCAAGCATTGGAAGCTATAATATCGTCTGAAGAAAGTGGCCTGTTACCCTGTGTAGCTGAACTAAAGAGCCAGGAACTGAGGGATGCTAAATCACTGGTTGAAACTACCCTGAGGCAATTGAAAAGTAAGCTTTTGGAACCCTCATTGGTTTTGAAATATTTTTTTTGAAAGGCATTTCATGACTTAGCGTATTGGTATTAGGTGTGTTGGACACAATAGAGGAACGGTCAAGGGAGCTCGAAAGGATCAAGGATGAACGGATAGAATTACTGGTGAATCTCTTCTGTTGCTTTTTTTGGGTCTACAATCTCTTGTGTTGTTTGTGTGGTACTCTTTGTGGTTTATTGCAGCCTCTAAGTTGATAACTTGTGATTGCAGAATCTAGAATATGACTATTTCAAGGCTCTCAAAGATGAAAAAAAGCAGTTGCTCCAACTGTCGACCAAAAGTAGTATTTTTCTTGCTAGGCAAGAGGAATATTCGAACAAAATCAGGGGTTTGGGCTCATTTTCAGCTGAAGCTTTTGAAACGTATTGCTTTACTCTCATCTTTTTGAGTTACATATTCTTACTTACATTGTAAGGAATATCTTTTATATTGTGCTTCAGCTTTGTCATACAAGATTTGTTACTTGTCATGTCTTGCACTTAATTAAACCCTTCAGGTTTCTGTTGATCTATTCCTGCCTACCTGCAGGCTTAATGTTATGGGAAACCCCTGATTATTTTTGTTATTATTGACTTTAACAAGCAATAAATAATATATTTGTGTACATCAGTTTCTGCTTCCTTTATTTTGAATTCAAAATTTTGTGATGTGTATTCTTATTAGGCACAAGCAGCGGAACATCAAAGAGTTGTATAGAATGCTTGATAGGTGCAACGGCGAATTAAAAAAGTTCAGCCATGTAAATAAGAAGGCTTTAGATCAATATGTAAATTTCACAGAGCAAAGAGAGGAACTGCAGAAAAAAGGCAAGCTGAACTTGATGCAAGCGACGAGGTACTTTTAATGTTGCACTGAAGTCTATCATTTTAGCGTCTGTGGCTCAATGACAAAATTTACTTGTACTAACTTGTAAAGTGTGTAGAAAATCAGGGAACTTATATCTCTTCTGGATCAGTGGAAGGATAAATCTATAGAGCGTACTTTCAAAGGTGTTGCTCATCATTTTCGAGAAGTATTCTCTGAACTTGTGCAAGGAGGTGTAGGTCAATTGGTTATGATGAGGAAAAAGATTTGTTGATACTTATAACCGACCGGGAATGTGTTGTATCTTACTTGGGGCATCCCATGTTTAAGGTTACACAGTTGAAGATTTTCCCTTGTGACCATTCTTTGAAGGATTCCCCTGCTGAACAGGTGAATGCCGTTGCTTTGCTTCCCAATTATGATTTTTGGTTTGTATTTTAGTGATTCGTTACTGGTTTGCAAATTGGTGTAACTCGGACCCCAATGTTTGTTGGGTATCCAAGTGTGAGTTAAATGTCCCACATCGGATGAAAAGAGGCCAAGTGAATGATATATTAGTGGAGAGGACCCATGTACCCAGTGCCTTAAGGTTTTGGGTTACTTTGTGGTGTCCAAGCCCACGAGTGTGGATCTCACTTGGGCCTCGCTTGTTTTCTCCCCGATTTGCGGGCTACTCTCGGCGCTTTACTTGCTAACAGGTGGTAGCGGAGCCATATTGATATGTGACATGGTTTGCCCCATGGTTGCTGCCCCTACGTGGAGCGAGCTCAAGACTCCAGTTTCAGGCCCAGGTGTGGAGTTGTAAGGCGTGACTGTTGAAAACTTAAGCCTTTGAACACGGGCTTGGTGTTGTGGAGCGGGCTCTTGAGGATTGGTTCAAACTATTCGTTACTGGGAAGAGGAGATGAGCACCCTATTTATAGCATTCATTCCGCCAGGGACCAAATTGCAGAAACTCAAAATTGCAGGGACCAAAGTGTAAAACTTTCCAGCTGTAATTTGTTGAAGAAATGGTGTACTTTGTTGAAAAAATAAACAATTAGGTTGCATAACCTTTGTTTTTCAACAAAGGTTGGCTACCTAACAATACTCCCCCTTTTTTCAACTACACGTCGGGGGGATCCACCATTCTGGCAGCTTCTCGGCAAAATTCAAACTTTCCTTTCGGAAGTGTCTTCGTCAGCATATCAGATCCATTCTCATCCGTATGAATCTTCTCGAGTTGTAACATCTTCTTCTCGAGCACATCCCTGATCCAATTATATCTCACATCGATATGTTTTGATCTGGAATGGAAGGGATGTGCTCGAGAAGAAGATGTTACAACTCGAGAAGATTCATACGGATGAGAATGGATCTGATATGCTGACGAAGACACTTCCGAAAGGAAAGTTTGAATTTTGCCGAGAAGCTGCCAGAATGGTGGATCCCCCCGACGTGTAGTTGAAAAAAGGGGGAGTATTGTTAGGTAGCCAACCTTTGTTGAAAAACAAAGGTTAGGCAACCTAATTGTTTATTTTTTCAACAAAATACACCATTTCTTCAACAAATTACAGCTGAAAAGTTTTGCACTTTGGTCCCTGCAATTTTGAGTTTCTGCAATTTGGTCCCTGGCGAAATGCTATAAATAGGGTGCTCATCTCCTCTTCAAGGCATCCCAACATTCACAACAATTGTGAATAAGAGAGTGCAAGAGAGAGTGTGTGTAGGGAAGGAAAATTGAGAAGAAAAATTTCATTCCTAAAATTAGGGAGTGACAAAATAGTGAGAAAAAATACCTTAGGGGTATTTTTGACAAACACTTGGCAAACACCTTGTGGGGCACTATTTTGGGTAGAACTCTAGGTTTGTAATACCCCTAAAATTTAGGAAAGTCTCTCTTGTAAGCCTACTAATTTATAGTGGAAGTTTCTGCGGGATTGAGCTTGTGGACGTAGCCCAAAAGTTTTGGGTGAACCACGTTAAATTCGGTGTGCCATTTATTTCTGATTGATCATTATTCCGCAAGATAGTACCATCAGGACCCAACAGGAGCCGATGGTTCGGCTGGGACCGAGATGAAATCGTGACATGATTTGCCCCGTGGTTGCTGCCCCCACGTGGAGCGGGCTCAAGGCTCCGGATTTAGGCCCAGGTGTGGACTTGTAAGGCGTGACTCTTGAAGACCTAGGAGTGTTGGCAGGCGCGTGCTCCTAAGAGCGGGCTTAGTATCGCGGAGCGGGCCCTTGGAGATGTCGCAAGAAAAGCTTCCGTTGTAGGGGGAGTATGCCCAAGCCCGATGTGGAAGAAACTTGCACTTGAGGGGGAGATTGTTGGGTATCCAAGTGTGAGTTAAATGTCCCACATCGGATGAAAAGAGGCCAAGTGAATGATATATTAGTGGAGAGGACCCATGTACCCAGTGCCTTAAGGTTTTGGGTTACTATGTGGTGTCCAAGCCCACGCGTGTGGATCTCACTTGGGCCTCGCTTGTTTTCTCCCCGGTTATCGGGCCACTCCCGGCGCCAACAATGTTTGCAGAAAAAGGTGGGGTCCAAATTTGCTTCGCTGCTTAGTGTTGCCGAGAAGACTCATGGGTTGTATTTCTCATATGAGGCAAATTTAACTCTCAGGTGAATCACTTGTCCTGGCTAAGTGGTGTTTGCTTATATTCTATCCGTGGTTCCTTTGTATTAATAGTGGTGGGAAGTTGGAAGATTGTGTTAGTAGGTTGTTTTTACATTTGTGTGTACTGTTGACATTTGCTTAAAGATATGTAAATCCTGCTTGCATTTGATGTAACAGCCCGGGTAAATTTTTGATTTTTACCGGGACTGTAGAAATTGTTTCACCGTGATTCACTGTTGAAATAATCCCGGGAATTTAATTCACGGTAAAACGGGAGTCGTTTTTTCGAAAACGAGAATTTTCCCGCGCTCGGTAGTTTCTTCCTAACTAACCGAGCCTCGGTTTTCAGTTCCGAGAGTTGGTTGACG